>MU764621.1:6075-28353 GCA_026770625.1 Nicotiana glauca | reverse complement strand
ACCGCTGTGGTGTACTCACGCCTCTTCTGCGCATGTTTTTCATGTGCAGATCCAGGTACCTCTACGCAAGCGCATCATCAGTAGCTGCAGAGAGCATTGTAGGGACTTGAGGTATATCTGCCGCGTCCGCAGACCGGAGAGTCTCCTTATCACTCTACCTTTTAGTTAGCTAGATGCTATTATGTTCTTCTTTGTTATAGACTTTCTGGATGATTAGAGCGGTGTTATGTATTATCCTTAGCCTGTGTTGCCCGTGGGTTTCCGGGTCTTTGGGATGGTTCAAGAATTTAAAGTATTAAAGTGTATGTGTCAGGCGGCAACTGTATACATTACTCATGTTATTTAGCTTCTGAATATAAATTTTGCAAATGTTGTTACTTCCGCAATGTGTTAGTCTTACCTGGTCATGAAAACTAGGTGCCGTCATGACGTGTTCACAATTGGTGAACCAGGGTCGTGACAATATGAATACGTGGAACCAGGATCAAATAATAGAGAGGCATCTCTGTGGCAAACTGAAACAATACCTGTAATGACAGCATCTGAGGCAATGGCATCTGTCCTGCCTGGAATAGCAAAAAAACGAGCCTGGCCACCGCTTGATCGACCTCCACCTCTGGGGCGACCCCTGGCTTCCTGACCTCCACCCCTAGCTGGCTGGGCGGATGAGGAAGTAACTAGTGCAGAAGTCGAGGGCACTGACTCCTCATATGACCAAACTCTCTACACTCGAAGCAGCTACCAGGTGCTGGAGAAGGGGATTGAAGGGAACCCCTCGCACCGGAGTGACTAGCTGATGCACTCGGCGCAGAAGAACCCTGAGTTGATGGGGCATGAGATGAACTTTGAGCTAGGAGGGTGCTGAGTGAAGACTGGCCCTGTTGAAACCCATGATGACCATGACCTGAAGATGCCCCACGATACTCTGGACGGGCCGACTGAGGAGGCTTGAAAGAATGACCTCTACCATACTGGAATTGGCCCCTAGACGGAGAATCACTGAAACTGCCAGAACCTCGAGGCCTCTTGGCCTCCCTCTCCTCTCGCTCCCTACGACGAACCGTCTCAATCTCACTAGCGATATCAACCACCTCCTCGAACGTATCACCCAATACCCTCTCTCTAGTCATCATAATGCGGAGATGGTAGTTAAGGCCATCCACAAATCTCCTGATCCTCTCACAATCCGTCAGAATCATCCAAATAGCATGACGGGCCAACTGCGAAAACCTCATCTCATACTGGGTCACGGTCATATCCCCCTAAGTTAACCACTCAAACTGTATACGCAGCTCCTCTCTGCGGGATTGCGGTACATACTTCTCCAGGAAAAGAGCGAAGAACTGCTGCCAAGAAAGGGATGCTGCACTGACAGGCCTACGCTTCTCAAAGTCCTTCTACCATGTGAAGGCAACCCCCGAGAACTTAAAGGTGGTAAATTCCACACCACAAGACTCAAGAATCCTTGTTGTACGGAGCATTCGCTGACACTTGTCAAGAAAACCTTGGGCATCCTCACCCTCAGCACCACTGAATGACGGAGGCTGGAGCCTACCAAACCTCTCGAGACAATGCTGCTCATCGTCTGATATAGCTGGAACCACGAAGTCCTGAACTGGTGCAACCGGCTGAGTTAGAGGTGCCTCTGGTGTCTGCAATCCCTGCACTACATGCTCAGGTGTGCGGACAGCGGGGGTCTAATTGCCTCCCCCGGGCTGTGAAGTAGCTGGTGTGGTAGTGGCTGAAACTGCCTGATCTAGGCCAGTGCAAACCGATAAGATCTGAACCAGGGCCTCCTGAAGACCCGGAATCACGATGAGCACAGCTGGTGCCTGCACAGGTGCTGCTGGAGTATCTACAGCGGGAGGTTGGTCCTGAGCTGGGGCAACTGGTGGATCAATAGGTGCTGCCCTCGCTGCTCTGCCTCTATCACGACCGCGTCCACGGCCTCTGGTGGCCTCAGTGGGTGGTACTGGTGGTCGTCTGCCTCATCCGGTAATGCGAGTTCTCGCCATCTGCGAGAGAATAGAATAACAGAAGTTTAGTTTTCGGATCAACAAAGTCACACGACAAGAATTTCAAGAATTTGAAGTTTTTCCAAATGGTTTTGCAGCCTCTCGAGGATAAATACGGACGTCTCTGTACCGATCCGCAAGACTCTACTAAACCGGCTCATGACTCGCGAGACCAAGTAACTTAGGCTCTGATACCAACTTGTCACGACCCCAACCCCGGTCATGATGGTGCCCAACACACTGTTAGGCAAGCCCGACCATTCAACAACCTTAGCCCATTTCTTACACAATTCATCATTAATTAAAACAGGAAATTTACTAAGTCATCATATTAGAAGTCTGAAATAAAAGATAAAACAAACGGAATCTCAAGTAAAAATCCTACAACATAGCCCAAAGAATCCGGTGTCACAAGTCTGAGCCTCTAATACAGATTTATCAACCTAATACATGTCCGTCTAGGGAATACGAAATAAAAGACAGGGATAGAAGTGAGAGATCAAGGCTGCGAACGCCATGCAGCTACCTCGATGCTCCCGAATAATATGCTGCTCAACTAAAATAATCCTCACTCGGCCTCAGATGCACCTGGATCTGCACGCAAGGTGCAGGGAGTAATGTGAGTACTCTGACCCAGTGAGTAATAAACATAAATAAAGGCTGAGAATAAGAAACCATGGAAAAACACAGGGTAATCTATAATTGGAAGTTTAGAGCAAGTAATAAGAAAGCGATAAACCAATGAAATCGAAATATAGAAATACTACAACAGATAAACAGATAAATAAGAGATAAATAAGGAAAATGTAATATATAGAACGGTACTCTCTAGTACCCGCTGCGGCGTGCAGCCCGATCCATTTATTTATCGTCGACGGCGCTCACTCGGGGTGTGCAGACTCTAGGAGGGGCCCCTTACGGCCCAAGCGCAATAACCAGCCATCTCTTGGCATTAACTAGGCCCTCGGCCTCAATATCAATATAATACTGCTGCGGTGCACAGCCCGATCTCATACTCAGTCCAGAAATCACATAAGCCCCTCGAGCAATAATAAAATAGTAGTTCTCATCCCAAAACGTCATTAGGAATATTATTTAAGTTTCAAATCTAAGTAAAAGTGACTGAGTTTGCAAAACTGTATTAAACAACAGGACTGAAATCAAGTAATATGTCAAATAGTGGGGAAAACAATGATAACAATCCCCGAAGGGTTCAAACAGATGGCATGAAGTCCAAATATGACATTTTGTCCAAGTAATGATGATATCAATTAAGCTTCAATAAAATACGCGGTAAAAATATCACTCGAGACGGACCAAATCACAATCCCTAGTAGTAAACGACCATGCACTCGTCATAGAGCGTGTGTCTCGCCTTAATACAGCACTACGATGTGAAATTCTAGGGTTTCAAACCCTCAGGACATCATTTACATTCATTACTCACCTCAAGCCGATCGAAACTCTAGCTCTCTATGCCCTTGCCTCTCAAATCGGCCTCCTCGCGCGTCGAATCTGACCAAAACCACAACGAATACGTCACAATATGCTAAAGGAACAATACCCAATTGAAAATAATCATAAAACATAAAAAATCCCGAAATTTGCAAAACCCGAGCCCCAAACCCACTTTTAGAAACTCAGAAATTTATACATCAACGGGTTACTTATCTCGCCATGAGTCTATACATATCAAGAACTCTCAAATTCGAGCTCAAATGACCCATGAAAACCCAATTTGAAATATCAAAACTCAAGCCTTAGTTCTTTCCCTTTTTGCTAAGTTTTCATGAATTTCTAGGTTGATTCTACAATTAACTTATGTTTTTACTTCATAGAACTTACCTCCAACCAATCCGCTTCGAAACCCTCTTCAATTCCCGTCCAAAAGCTCTAAAAAATGCTCAATAATAGTGGAAAATAACTTAGACTCATGGAGGAAATGTTTTAAAAACTATCCTGCCCAGCTCCAATTTCTTCTATGCGATCACATCAGACCATTTGCGATCGCGAAGCACAAAAACCAACCTCTCAAAAATTCCCTCTATGCGATCGCACTAATACACTTGCGATTGAAATGAATGAACTCCTGACCCTACGTGATCGCTGACGCGCTCCTGCGTTCGCATTTAACAAGAAACATCCAAGCCCCCAGGTTCACTTAACACTATGTGATCGCAACCCTTACTCTGCAAACACAATGACCAACTGACCAGCCCCCCATAAATCCTCCTATGCGATCACAGAGCCCCTCCTGTGATCACAGAGAACAAAAGTCTGCAACACTGAACCTGCAATTTCTACAACATCCTCAGTCCCAAAAACCTTCCGTTAGACATCCGAATTCACCCCTAATCCCCCGGGACCTCAACCAAAAGCACCAACACCTCCTAAAACATCATCCAAACTTGTTCCAATCATCAAAATACCTCAAACAACACTAAAGCCATCAAATTACATCAAATCCAAGCCTAAGTTCTTCAAAAATTTCCGAAACTCGCATTCGATCAAAAACCCAACCAAATCACCTTCGAATAACCTGAAATTTTAACACACATCCCAAATCACCTAACGAAGCTACTGCTACTCTCGGAATCTCATTCCGACCCTCGGATCAAAATCTCACCTACCATCCGAAAATCGCCAAAATACTAACTTCGCCAAAATAAGCTTATTTCTACACCGGACCTCCAAAACCACTTCCGATCGCACTCCTAAGTCACAAATCATCCCTCGAAGCTAACCGAACCACCGAAAATCACATCCAGTTGACTTTTCCAAATCAAACCTTCCTTAAAGAGACCAAGTGTCTCATTTTCTACCAACACCAATCCAAATCAACTCGATCACACCAAATATAGATAATGAAGAATAAAGAAGCAGAAAATGAGAAAAACGGGGCGGTAATTCATGAGATGACTGACCGGACCACCACATTAGCAATAAAATTGACCAAAGTAACCTTTACTATCTCCAAATAAACACTCTTAGAACATATTAGAACACTATTTACTCCAAGTATAATGTAGGGAAAAAATAATTAATTCATTCTTGAAATCTGAAAAAATCAGTTATTTTGGACCCCAAAAAAAATATCACTTATTGTGAACCGAATAGAGTAAAATATACTATTTGTGGCGTTGTGTGTGTACCTAATCTCTATATGTAAATATACTTACTAAAATTTATATTCGAGTATAAATTAAAAAGTTTAACTTTTTGAAATTGATGAATATTGATCCTATATATAGCTAACTCAATAAAGGAGAAAATGTACCCTATAAAATTCCCCAGTCATCATTCAATATGCTCAAATTAAACTTCGTTTAAGTTCTATATATTCAACTTTTCAGTTATAGCAAGAATACATAGTTTTTGAAGATCTAAAAGCTTTTCCAAAATAATTGAAAAGCTATTTTCAAGTTCATTTAGATAAAGCCAATCTTTTTTCTTTCTTGCAGCAAAGTACATGTTTTATATTTATTTAATCAAAATATTGATAAACATTTCTATCCTTAAAAATAAATTTCAGATAGGACAAAATTGACATTTAATTATTTTTCCTAATATTTATATCTTTGAAATCAATTATAATATTATGATAAAAGTATTAACTTAATTGTCCATTTTTATTGATTACTACATAACGAACTCTAATATACATGACTATTAAGACAAAAGCAATATTCTTAAGGTATTTTCACGATCCGGATTTCTCACCATCGGGAGTCGTGATGGCGCATACTAGTGGAAGCTAGGCAAGCCAACTCTTACTTATCTTTCTATTTTTAACAATTCTCATTTTAACTATTTATCAACAATAACACGAATACAGCGGAATAATTAATTTAGCGGAAGACTTAAGTAAATAATACTAGATACGATATAGAAATTCAAACATAAATCTCTACCCAAGAACTGGTGTCACAATACTCACGAATTTCTAAGAATACTAAACACAACCGTTTGAAAGAAATGTAAAACTGTTTGTCTCGAATACATGAGATAACAGACTGAAAATAAAAATAAAGGAGACATCGGGCCTACGGACGCCTGCAAGGCTACCTCGGTGTCTCGTTGATCAAAATGCTAACACTCGCACTACTGTTACTGCTACTATCCGAAACCTGTAGCTGCGCAAAAAGAGCGCAGAGTGTAGAATCAGCACAACCGACCCCATGTGCGAGTAAGTATCTAGCCTACCCCGGCGAAGTAGTAACAAGGCTAGAACCAGACACTCACATAAACCTGTGCAGTTTAAAATATATATATATATACAACAAGAATGACGGGAAACAACATATAATATTTGGGAAGGGGAAAACGTGCTCTGGGGTAGCAACAAAATATAATAGCAGAAATAGAATAAAGGAATTAAAGCCACTTTCAAGTTCAACTCATCTTGTTGCAAGCGTGCAACCCGATCCTATTTCATTTCATATCTTGTGGTAGGTGTACCGCCCGCTCCCATTTAAATTCATATCTTGTGGTAGGCGTACCACCCGCTCCCATCTAATCTTTAACTTGTGCACAATATGTTACCGACAAGTAAACCAATAACAATTAATCAATATAATTTGTAGTAGGCATACCACTCGCTCCCATTTCAACATAATTTGTGGTAGGCGTACCACCCGCTCCCATTTCACTTTTAACATAGTTCACAATATATTATCGGCGAGAGAAAACAATAACTCGGTGCCAAGGTTCAAAAATTAATTCCTTCATAGAATCAAATAAGAATGCAAAATTATAAATTTAAGACCCACGGTCATGCTCGATACCAACGTATGGATACTCGTTACCATGCCCATACGTCGCACTCGACAAGTATCAAATAACAAATACGACTCAACTCCTATTCCCTCAAGCTATGGTAGACCAAACACTTACCTCGAAGGTTTATGGCCAACTCAATCCTTAAGCAACGCCTTTCCTTTCAAATTTGGCTCCAATTCAATCGTATCTATACAAAATTGATTTAATATCATCAATAATACTTAACAATCCAATTCAAATAGCTAAATATATTTTCTAAAACATTCTGTCCAAAAATCTAAAAATCGACCTCGGGTCCGCGTGGTCAAACCACGAGGTTCGAACCAAATTCTGATCACCCATTCACTCACGAGCTCGAATATATAATTTGTTCTCAAGTTAGATCCAGAAACGAGGTCTAATTCATGAAATCTTTGAAAACCCTAACCCTACCCATTTCTCTAATTTTCTACCTATTTTCACATGTTTAGGCCTAGGACTTTAATTGATGTTGATGGAAAATAAAGAAAACGAGTTAAGCAATACTTACCCAAGAAAGTTTGATGAAGAAACGCTCCAAAACTCGCCTAGAAGCTATGGAGAAGAGAGAGTTTGAGAAATGGGATGAAAATCCCGTTTCTGTTCTATTTTTAGAACATAAAATCACTGGGCATAAAAACGCCCTTCGCGTTCGCGACAGGGGGGTCGCGTTCGCGAAGGGTTGGGCTGATAGTGCATCGCGTTTGCGTGAGGAAGGGTGCGAAATCGTAGAGGAAAATTCTGGGGGTTTCACATTTGGCCTATGCGAATGCATGAGGTCTTACGCGATCGTGTTAAAGAAACAAGCCAGGCTTCGCGAACGCGAGAGCCTTCACGCGAACGCGTAGAAGGATGGGCTGGGTCCGGGATTTTGTGGTACGCGAACGCGAGAGGGGACTAGTGAACGCGAAGAAGGGGGAAGAGGAAGCTACGCGAACGCGAAGAAGGGATCCACTGTGCACCTGCTGCAGATTTTCTGCTATTTTTCTAAGTCCAAAATCACCCCGATACATATGCTAAACTCACCCGAGCTCTCAGGGCTCCAAACCAAATATACACACTGACTCAAAAACATCATACGAACTCGCTCGAGTGATCGAATCACCAAAACAACATCAAAACACTGAATTGAGCCTTAAAATCCAAGAAATCTTTCAAATTTCATAAACTTTCACATTTTCCAATTTAAGGCCGAAACTCGTCAAACGACGTCCGTTTTCTACCAAAATTTACAGGAAGAGCTTAAACAATATATATGACATGTTCCGAGCATCGGAACCAAAATACGAGCCCGATACCATTACTTTTTTATCAAATTTCATTTTCATTTTCCTTAAACATTTTCAGAAATCAATTTCACTCAAAAATTCATTTCTCGGGCCTGGGACCTCGGAATTCGATTCCGGGAATACGCCAGAGTCCCATATTTTTCTACGGACCTTCCGAGACCATTAATTCACGGGTCCGGGACCGTTTACCAAAAATGTTGACCAAAGTCAACTTTAATCATATTAATATCAAAATTCATCAAATATTTTACAGAATTCACATTTAAACTTTCTGGCTACATGCCCGGACTGCGCACGCAAATCGAAACAACTAAAAGTGAGGTTTTCAAGGCCTCGGAAGCACGAAAAAAGGGATAAATCCGGTGATGACCATTTGGGTCGTCACATTCTCCACCTCTAAAATAACCGTTCGTCCTCGAACGGACAAAAGAAAGAAGTACCTGAGTCTGGGAATAGATGAGGATAACGGCTCCGCATATCAGACTCGGGCTCCCAGGTCGATGCCTCAGGAGGCTGACCTCTCTACTGAACACGCACTGAAGGAAAACTCTTCGACCTCAACTGTCGAACCTGCCGATCTAGAATAGCCACCGGCTCCTCCTCGTAAGATCGATCCTTATCCAATTAGACAGTGCTGAAATCTAACACGTGCGATGGATCACCATGGTACTTTCGGAGAATGGATACATGAAACACTGGATGCTCAGCTGACAAAATAGGTGGCAAGGCAAGTTTATAAGCCACCTCTCCCATACGATCAAGAATCTCAAATGGACCGATGAACCTAGGCTGAAGCTTGCCCTTCTTCCCGAATCTCATCACGCCCTTCATCGGCGATACACGGAGCAACACTCGCTCACCAACCATGAAAGCAACATCTCTGACCTTGCGGTCAGTATAACTCTTCTGCCTAGACTGAGCTGTACGAAGTCTACCCTGAATAATCCGGACCTTATCCAAGGCCTCCTGAACTAAGTCCGTACCCAATAACCGAGCCTCTCCCGGCTCAAACCATCCGACTAGAGACCGACACCGCCTACTATACAACGCCTCATACGGAGCCATCTGAATGCTGGACTGGTAGTTGTTGTAGGCAAATTCTGCTAAAGGTAAAAACTGGTCCCATGAGCCTCCAAAATCAATAACACAGGCTAGGAGCATATCCTCTAGAATCTGAATAGTCCTCTCGGACTGACCGTCTATCTGGGGATGAAATGTTGTACTCAACTGAACCTGGGTGCCCAACTCTCACTGAACCGCTTTCCAGAAATGCGAGGTAAACTACGTACCCCGATCCGAAATGATAGATATAGGCACCCCATGAAGGCGAACAATCTCCCTCATATAAATCTCAGCTAATCTCTCGGACGAATAGGTGGTGGCAACCGGAACAAAATGCGCTGACTTGGTCAGCCTATCAATAATAACCCAAACCTCATCAAACTTCTTCCGAGTCATCGGAAGTCCAGTAACGAAATCCATGGTAATCCTCTCCCACTTCCACTCGAGAAGCTCAGTCTTCTGAAATAAACCATCGGGCCTCTGATGCTCATATTTAACCTGCTGACAGTTCAAACATTGGGCCACATTTGCAACTATATCCTTCTTTATCCTACGCCACTAATAGTGCTGCCTCAGATCCCGATACATCTTCGCGGCGCCCTGGTGAATAGAATACCGAGAACTATGGGCCTCTGCTAAGATCAACTCTCAAATACCATCAACATCGGGCACACAAACTCGCCCTTACAATCTCAGAACTCCATCAGCATCTAAGGTGACCTGCTTGGCACCTCCTCGCTGGACCGTGTCTTTAAGGACACATAAATGGGGATCATCAAATACCGATCGTGGATACGCTCCAATAATGAAGAGCGAGCGACCGTGCAAGCTAGCACTCGACTAGACTCGGAAATATCCAATCTTACAAATCGGTTGGCTAAGGCCTGAACATCCAAAGCAAGTGGCCTCTGACTGACCAGAATATAAGCAAGACTGCCCATACTGGCTGACTTCCTGCTCAAAGCATCGGCCACCATATTTGCTTTTCTCGGGTGATATAAAATGGTGATATCATAATCCTTCAACAATTCCAACCACCTTCTCTGCCTCAAATTCAACTCCTTCTGTTTAAACAGGTACTGAAGAATTTTGTGATCAGTGAATACTTCACATGTCATGCAATACAGATAATGCCTCCAAATTTTCACTACGTGAACAATCGCTGCCAACTCCAAATCATGCACTGGATAGTTCTTCTCATGAATCTTTAACTGCCTCGAAGCATAGGAAATGACCTTGCCATCCTGCATCAACACTGCACCAAGCCCAATACGGGAAGCATCACAATAGATCATATAAGGTCCCGAACCTGCGGGCAAAACCAACACCGGTGTTGTGGTTTAGGCTGTCTTGAGCTTTTGAAAGCTTGCCTCACATTCATCTGACCATTTGAGCTGGGCACCTTTCTGGTGTCAATCTGGTCATCGGGGTTGCAATAGATGAAAACCCCTCCACGAACCACCGATAATAACTTGCTAGTCCCAAGAAACTCCGAATCTCTGTGGCCGATGTTGGTCTAGGCCAGTTCTTGACTGTCTCAATCTTCTTTGGATCAACCTAAATACCTTCTGCCTTCACAACATGACCCATGAATGCAACTGAACTTAACCAAAATTCACACTTTGAAAATTTTGCATATAGTTGACTATTTTTCAGAGTCTGAAGAGCCACTCTGAGATGCTGCGCATGCTCCTCCCGACTGCGAGAGTATATCAATATGTCATCAATGAAGACTATCATGAACAAGTCTAAATAAGGCTTGAACACTCAATTCATCAGGTCCATAAAAGCTGTTGGGGCATTGGTCAACCCAAAAGACATGACCAGGAACTCATAATATCCGTACCGAGTGCGGAATGCTGTCTTAGGGACATCAGATGCCCTAATCTTCAACCGATGGTAGCCAGATCTCAAGTCTATCTTCGAAAACACCTTGGCATCCTGAAGCTGGTCAAATAAATCATCAATCCGCGATAGTGGATACTTATTTTTTATTGAAACCCTGTTCAATTGTCGGTAATCAATGCACATTCTCATCGAACCATCTTTCTTCTTTACAAATAGTACCGGCGCGCCCCACACCGAAACACTAAGTCTAATGAAACCCTTTTCAAGTAAATCCTGCAACTGTTCCTTCAATTCCTTTAACTCCAGCGGGGCCATATGATATGGTGGAATGGAGATGGGCTGTGTGCCCGGAGCCAAATCAATGTAAAAATCAATATCCCTGTCGGGTGGCATACCCGGCAGGTCTAAAGGGAAAACTTCAGGAAACTCACGAACCACGGGCACAGAATCAATAGAGGGAACCTCGGCACTAAAATCACAAACATAGGCTAGATAAGCCGAACACCCTTTCTCAACCATACGCCGAGCCTTAACATATGAAATAACAATGCAGGTAGTATGACCAGAAATTCCTTTCCACTCTACACGAGGCAAATTCGACAGGGCTAAGGTCATAGTCTTGGCATGGCAATCCAAGATAGCATGATATGGAGATAGTCAGTCGATTCCTAATATAATATCAAAGTCGACCATATCTAGAAATAATAAATCAACACGGGTCTCAAGACCTCCAATCACCATAATACAAGACCGATGAACTCGATCGACCACAATAGAATTACCCACTGGTGTAGACACATAAATAAGAACACCCAGTGGATCACTAGGCTGAACCAGGTACGGTGCAAAATAAGAAGACACGTACGAATATGTAGACCCAAGGTCAAATAGTACTGAAGCCTCTCTATCACAAACCAGAATAGTACCTGTAATAACCGCATCTGAGGACTCAGCCTCTGGTCTGGCTGCAATTGCATAACATCAGGGTTGGGCCCCACTACCCTGAGCAATATCTCTGGGACGATCAGCTGTTGGCTGGCCTCTACCTCTATCAGTCTGAGCTCTACCTCTATGACCTCTACCTCCACCTCTAATACCCCTGCCACCACCTCTAGCTGGCTGGGCAGGTTGTGGAACTTCCGGTGCCTGAATCATAGCACGAGAATTCTGGTACTGAGAGCTACTCGAAGCTCGAGGGCAATACCTGGCAATGTGCCTCGTGTCTCCACACGTGAAACATGACCTCGGCTGCTGGGGATGACGGCCCTGGACACTCTGAAGTGGTGGTGCACTGATAGGTGCTGATGGTGCACTGTACAACTGCTGATCAGAGTAATGCGGCTGAGAACCACGACCACCTGAAGTACCGTGAGAAACCTGAAGAGCTGACTGAAAAGGCCTAGGAGGATGGTCTCTACCATAAGAATCTCTACCTCCAGATGAGGTACCACTGAATCTACCTGAGTTACGGGGCCTCTTATCCGACCCATGACCTCCTCCCTGAGACAGAGCCATCTCGATCCGGCGGGCTGCATTGGCCGCCTCCTGAAAAGTGATCTCACTCCCGGATCCCATAGCCATCTGAAGACGAATTTGCTGAATCAAGCCATCAATCAACCTTCTCACCCTCTCTCTATCGATGGGAAGTATGATGATGGCATGCCGAGCTAGATCAATAAACCGGGTCTTATACTGTGTGACTGACATAGGGCCCTGTTGGAGATGCTCAAACTGCCTGCGGAGAGCATCTCGCTGAGTAGCTGGGAGAAACTTCTCCAAAAATAACTCTGAAAACTAATCCCATGTCAATGATGGCGACCCTGCTGGACTGGCTAAACAAAAATCTCTCCACCAAGTCTTGGCATATCCTGCTAGACAGAAAGTGGTGAAGTCAACCCCATTGGTCTCCACCACACCCATAGTCTGTAGAACCTCATGACAGCTGAATAAGAAATCCTGAGCATCCTCTGAAGGAGTGCCACTGTATGTGGTAGTGAAGAGCTTGGTGAATCTGTTCAATCTCCACAAAGCATCGGACATAGCTGTACCCTCACCAGTCTGAGCCGCTATACCTAGCTGAACTGCCACAGCTGGCTGAACCACTAGGACCTGAACCTGGGGAGCTACTGGCTCTGAAGTGCGCATAGCAGGAGTCGGGGTCCCTCCTCCAGCCTGAGACGTGGCTGGTGCTGCTGGAAGCAATCCCGCTTGGGTGACACTCTCTATAAGGCCTACCAATCGGACCAAAGCGTCCTGAAGAACTGGAGTGGCAATGAACCCCTCTGGGACCTGATTTGGGCCTACTGGAGCTGCTGGGGCTGGAACCTCCTCCTCAACATGAATCTGAGGCTCCGCCACTGGTGCTGCTGCCCAGGACTGAGCTCTGACCCTGCCTCGGCCTCTAGGACAGCCTCGCCCTCTGCCCCTAGTGGGAGCTGCTGCTGGGGCCTCGAGATATTGATCAGTAGATGAGGAAGCGCGTGTTCTTTCCATCTGTGAAAGAACAGAGTAGAAATACAATTAGCATTCGAAGAACAAGTTCGCATGACAGGAAAGAATAAAGATGAAATTTTTCCTAACTCAGTAGCCTTTGGGGAATAAATACAGACGTCTCTGTACCGATACCTCAGACTCTACTAAGGTTGTTCGTGAGTTGTGAAACCTATGTAACTTAGTGCTCTGATACCAACTTGTCACGACCCGAATTTTCCACCATCGGGAGTTGTGATGGCGCCTACTAGTGGAAGCTAGGCAAGCCAACTCTTACTTATCTTTCTATTTTTAACAATTCTTATTTTAACCATTTATCAACAATAACACGAATACATCGGAATAAATTAATTTAGCGGAAGACTTAAGTAAATAATACTAGATACGATACAAAAATTCAAACATAAATCTCTACCCAAGAACTGGTGTCACAATACTCACGAACTTCTAAGAATACTAAACACAACCGTTTGAAAGAAATGTAAAATTGTTTGTCTCGAATACATGAGATAACATACTGAAAATAAAGATAGAGGAGATGTCGGGCCTGCGGACACCTGCAAGGCTACCTCGGTGTCTCATTGATCGAAATGCTAACACTCGCACTACGGTTGCTGCTGCTGTCCGAAACCTGTGTCTGCGCAAAAAAGAGCGCAGAGTGTAGAATCAGCACAACCGACCACATGTGCTGGTAAGTGTCTAGCCTACCCCAGCGAAGTAGTGACAAAGCTAGAACCAGACACTCGCATAAACCTGTGCAGTTCAAAATATATATATATACAACAAGAATGACAGGAAACAACATATAATATTTGGGAAGGGGAAAACATGCTCTTGGTAGAAACAAAATATAATAGCAGAAATAGAATAAAGGAATTAAAGCCATTCTCAAGTTCAACTCATCTTGTTGCAGGCATGCAACCCGATCCCATTTCATTTCATATCTTGTGGTAGGCGTACCACTCGCTCCCATTTAAATTCATATCTTGTGGTAGGCGTAACACCCGCTCCCATTTAATCTTTAACTTGTGCACAATATGTTACCGGCAAGGAAACCAATAACAATTAATCAATATAATTTGTGGTAGGCGTACCACTCGCTCCCATTTCAACATAATTTGTGGTAGGCGTACCACCCGCTCCCATTTCACTTTTAACATAGTTCACAATATATTATCAGCGAGAGAAAACAATTACTCGGTGCCAAGGCTCAACAATTAATTCCTTTATAGAATCAAATAAGCGTGCGAAATTATCAATTTAAGACCCACGGTCATGCTCGACACCAACGTATAGATACTCGTTACCATGTCCATACGTCGCACTCGACAAGAAGCAAATAACAAATACGACTCAACTCTTATTCCCTCAAGCTAGGGTAGACCAAACACTTACCTCGAAGGTTTATGGCCAACGCAATCCTTAAGCAACGCCTTTCCTTTTAAATTTGGCTCCGATTCAATAGTATCCATACACAATTGATTTAATATCATCAAAAATACTTAACAATCCAATTCAAATAGCTAAATATATTATCTAAAACATTCTGCCCAAAAATCTAAAAATCGACCCCGGGTCCGCGTGGTCAAAATACGAGGTTCGAACCAAATTCTGATCACCCATTCACTCACGAGCTCGAATATATAATTTGTTCTCAAGTTCGATCCCAAAATGAGGTCTAATTCATAAAATCTTTGAAAACCCTAACCCTACCCATTTTTCTAATTTTCTACCTATTTTCACATGTTTAGGCCTAGGAATTTAATTGATGTTGATGAAAAATGAAGAAAACGAGTTAAGCAATACTTACCCAAGAAAGTTTGATGAAAAAATGCTCCAAAACTCGCCTAGAAGCTATGAAGAAGAGAGAGTTTGAGAAATGGGATGAAAATCCCGTTTCTGTTCTGTTTTCAGAACGTAAAATCACTGGGCATAAAAATGCCCTTCGTGTTCGTGACAGGGGGTTGCGTTCGCGAAGGGTTAGGCAGAAAACGCATCGCGTTCGCGTGAGGACGGGTGTGAACGCGTAGAGGAAAATTCTGGGGGTTTCACATTTGGCTTACGCGAACGCGTGAGGCCTTACGCGATCACATTGAAGAAACAGGCCAGGCTTCGCGAACGCGTAGAAGGATGGGCTGGGTTCGGGATTTTGTGGTACGCGAATGTGAGAGGGGACTCGCAAACGCGAAGAAGGGGGAAGAGGAAGCTACTTGAACGCGAGCGGAGGGCCGCGAACGCGAAGAAGGGATCCACTGTGCACCTGATACAGATTTTCTGTAGTTTTTCTAAGTCCAAAACCAACCCGATACCTATCCTAAACTCACCCGAGCTCTCGGGGCTCCAAATCAAATATGCACACTGACTCAAAAATATCATACGAACTTGCTCGAGCGATCAAATCGCCAAAATAACATCAAAACACTGAAATGAGCCTTAAAATCCAAGAAATCTTTCAAATTTCATAAACTTTCAAATTTTTCAATTTAAGGCCGAAACACGTCAAATGACGTCCGTTTTCAACCAAACTTTACAGGAAGCGCTTAAACAACATATATGACCTGTACCGGGCGTCAGAACCAAAATACGAGCCCGATACCATTACTTTTTTATCAAATTTCATTTTCATTTTCCTTAAACATTTTCAAAAAACAATCTCACTCAAAAATTCATTTCTCGGGCCTGGGTCCTCGAAATTCGATTTCGGGAATATGCTCGTGTCTCATATTTTTCCACCGACCTTTAGAGGCCGTCAATTCACAGTTCCGGATCTGTTTACCAAAAATATTGACCAAAGTCAACTTTAATCATATTAATATCAAAATTTATCAAATTTTTCACAAAATTCACATTTAAACTTTCCGGCTACGCGTCGGGACTGCGCATGCAAATCGAGGCAACTAAAAGTGAGGTTTTCAAGGTCTCGGAAGCACGAAAAAAGGGAGAAATCCGACGATGATCCTTTGGATCGTCACAATATTCTAATTTCAAATTACTAATATTTTTTATGTATACGTTAATTTAATTTGTTACTTAAGTAAATATAATTAGACAAAGATCATGAATAAATAAATAAAATTTCTTATATGTGTTTCAATTTCATGATCAATATTTATCATTTTTAAGAACTCAAATTTTTACTTAAATTTTTTTTGTGACTAAAATCATGATTTGAATATCAATATTTATCATTAGGGTTTGTATGTCCTAATAATATAACGGCGGGCTTTTTAAAAGTATTCTATTCTACTTATATTATTTTATTTATATATAGAAGAGCACAGAAGCTGCTCACCGTCGACATCCCTGCTTAGATACGGGGGTATTTAAGTATTTTCACATACCTTCTGTGCTTTCCTACGCTTACACGTGAGCTCTGAACTTTGCTGAGTAAGCTGCATATCTACAGATACATGTCGATGTTTTCCACGAAATTTCATCGGATTTTACTCCCACCATCTCTCTTCCTCTGTATCTTGTATGGAATTTGCTGGATTTCTCACTAACAACACGACAATTTCTCTGCCGTTCTTCTTTACTCGCTGGTATTGTGATTAAAATTGTTAGGTGTTTAAATTAGGAATTTCTGTTCCATCTCACAGACTGAAACACTTCTGAAATCTTTGATTTTCTATCTCTATCACTGCAATTTCCATACCAAAGAACTCAACTTCTCTGATCTTTAAAATAAACTTAATGAATCAGCCTTTTTATTCGATTTCTATTATTGTCTTTAGATTTAGTTCTTGCTTCTCCTGGGTGGAGATTGGTCTGGTAATTTTGATTTTTTGGGTAAACGATGGATAGCGCAGTGATAGATTTTAAGTTTCTTGATTCTTCTGTGGTATTTGATTCAATGGGCATTCTCTTTTATAATTTTTGATATCTCATAATTTCATAGGCAAGTTAAGAATTTTGTTTGGGGCTCGGAGTTGGGGATTTTTAATATCCGATCGAAGTTTTATCTCAGGATTGGACCAACCATATGAAACTCTTTACTTCTTAGTGCTATTTTCCCTAGGTATTTGTTATTTCCTACTATTTTAGATATATGTTACTTTTGTACGTGAATGCCAATAAATTATGCCTTTAAAGGAACGAACAACCTACCCCACATTAGAATACAAATAAGTTTGGGTTTTCCCTTGAATGATTAAGCTTTTTGAATTTCGGGCTTTAACGTTTGGAGTACTGAGAGAAGTTTGACACAAGCTGCAAAACTGACATGGTTGAGGACTCCAGAGTTGATCTGGGAAATAAATTATTTTTTTGGGTCCACATGAGTTTTTATCTGTTTGTGTTTCTTTGTTTTTTTTTTGCTGATTGGGTGCTATTGTTTTCGATGTTTTTGAATTCGAATTCTATTGAAAAATTCAAAGTTTTCTAGGGTCAAGAACTGAAATGGAATATCAATATTTTGTTTGTGGATTTTTTTATAGGTTGTATCACTATGAAAAAATGGTGTTTATTGCAACAAAAAGCTACCTGTAGCTTAAGCCCCATAGTTAACTGCTTCTCACTGCAAGACCTTCTTTGCCATCTCATTTGTATTCTTTATGATTATTTTTAGTTGAATATTGTATTTTGCCATGTTAATCAAAATTTGGTTTTCTTAATGAATATTATACTCAGGGGTTGGATAGTCTTAGTGAAAACAATTTATGATCTTCTTTTGCTTGTATTCAACATATATTACTATTTTCTCAATGTTGCCTTTCATCTTGCGTGTTGCTAATTTTATTCCTAGCTAATGACATGGTTATGTTAGACACAGAGAAAAGTAGCAGCTGAGGTTAGTATAATTTATAATTTTAGCGTTTCAAAATTCTCTGTAGTGTAGTTTGATAAAATCAATTGTTGTATATCCACACAATTCTACTATTATCTCTTTTAACAATATTATTTTAGTGGACTAAATTCTATTTATCAGAATTTCTGACATGGCCTTTTGATTTTGAAAAGTGAAATGCGTTTTTTTCTCATAATAAGACAGACAGGACTGCATATGTGATAATGACTTCCTGTTCTTGTTTTGCGCTCCACTTAGGCTTTCTGTTTCTTTTGATTTTTTTACTATTAGTAATTACTGGTATAAGATAATAAACTAAAGATTATAGAATAAGCTTGAGTTGATCCAATGAGAATATCTTGCATCTTATGCAGCTATAGTTTGCTCAAAGTTTCTTTACATCTTGTGGAGCCTCTATCTAACCATCTGATAAGTCCAGTACTGATGTATATAATTAAACTGAGTTCCAATTTTAGCTCCAGAGAGAAAACCTTTGGCCGTAGTACAATGTATTCCAGTGTCCATGGTATGAGTTAGAGATATTTTAATTCAAATTACAGCTAACTGATGACAAGGTTTGTCCATCTGCACTATAGTAAATGGAATATTGACTATTTTTTTCTTCTTTGATAAGGAATCTTGAATATTCACTTCAAGAGCTAAAGTGATCAGGATTATCTTAAGAGCTACTAAAAGAAAAAAATAATTGGCAAGTGTTTCTATCTGCTGTAAATTTGATTGGAAAAGATGGTACTTGAGAATTGATGTTGGAATGTATATTGGAGCTGCAGATAGCTAGAGAACTTAGAACAAGTTTAGCCAGAAGCCTATTCGTTCGGCTTAAAATTTGGGGGTGACTGATAAGATGACCTATAAAGGTTGGTCTTTAAATATTATTTTTGTTTTTAATGTGTTTAAAATCAGATTCGGATCCGCACACAGTTATTGTTCTTCAGGAATTTCTTTACCAGGTTGGAAGATTTTATACTATATTTACTCTATCTATATTGTTAATTATTCATAAATTCTATTCAGTTGGAATGAATTTGTATAGTTCAGTTGTTTATGATATGGTTGTACATGTAAGGGTACAAGATAAAGCAAGAAGAGCAGAGGTGTGAACCGAGGTCTCATTACATGACAACAACAACCATCCAATATAATCCCACAAGTGGTCTGGGAAGGGCATGATGTTTGCAGTCTTATCTCTAGTCTTATCTCTACCCTGGAAGGGAAGAGGGAGTGTTTCCGATATACTCTCGACTAAAGAAGGTGAAAGAATCCCTCATAGATTAAACAGAAAAAAAATAGATTACATGACAAAGAAGCCTGATAGATTACATGACAAAAAAGACAAAAATAGCTCATAAATTATGAGATATCATAAATTAAAAAGTACATGAAATTAGTCCTCTACGAACACATACAGATCAACAAGGTAGCTGTTCCAACTCCTTTTTACGATGAACAGGTAGTTCAGGAGCACAATACGTCATGTATCTATAGAAACATAAAACAAAGCAGAAGCTCAAAACCAAAGCTCTAACTAACAATTCTACGTTCAGCATGTAAGCAAGAACCTGCATGACTATTCCCAGCAATATGTCTATTCCCCCGATATCATATGCGAAGTGCAAGAAGTGGGCAAAGGTGTAAAAATATGTGGTACAGCATAGCAGTAGAGCGAGATGCCCATAATTGCACTCCAAAAGGTGATGAAAGGCTGCTGCAGTTATCATGGGAATGACCTCAACCATAAATTTTTCCTTGGCACCAATTAACCGGAAAGGCATGTACTGATGCCAATAAACAATAGAGTAAAGCACAGCCGCATGAAAAAAATAGCTCCCGACTAACATAAATAGTACGATGACAGATATCGGATCACGAACAAAATTCAGAATGGCAGCGACCATGCAACCGTAGGGAAGGATGCCCAAAGACCACCACAACACCTCAATGCCCATTACGAGAGGCCCTGAAAAACACGAGAAAAATCTATTTACGTCATAAAGAAAGTTACAAAAACATAAAATCGAGCACAAGAGACTATGAACAAGCACAATCGGAAATTTGGAGTGGGCAACTTTTCACAAAAAATTACCACTTCAAAGTCTAAAGAGAAGCAGTATCTCGTCTCCAAAGAGTATCAGTAAAGTAATCGTGGCATTGATATGAAGCACCATATAAAGCTACTCATCTTTTCTTTCGTGAGTATGGTTAACCAAGAAGTTTAGTAAATATCTTCACAACTGTAAAATGTCAAATCTGCAGAAAGGTAATGGCTAGAAATGACCAAGGAAACGTTGAAGTAACTCTTCATAAGTGAGACAGGAATCGATCTGTAACACCTGTGTTACCTCAAGTCTTATACAGATCTATAAGACTTGTATCTATCTGTTCGTATGTGATAAACTGCTAGGTTGAACCTTATAATATCAATCTTTAGGAAAGAGACTTACTACCACCATCTGGTGGACCACCCAATGAAGATGGCCATGCCCACCTAAACTTCTTAACAAATGAAATCACAGTCTTCAAGGTCTGCCAGCACTTCTTATAGGAAACCGTCCAAGTGCAGAGGAATACGCCACGAGGAGAGGCACACAGAGGAAGAACTTCACCCATCTAACTGCAGATAGATAGATACATACATTTAATCATAAATTTTTTATTTATATTGATACAAGTTTTGCCAAGCTTACATTAAAGAGATATAAGGTTCACTAGAAAGGGATAAAATTAAGGAGAAGGATACGCTGGAGAACCTGTTAACGGGATTTCACTTCTTCTCATAAAGTTCACAGCTGCAACAAAACAAAAATATAGAGAAGAATAAATGCAGAGGGACAATTGGAAACAAAAGTGTATAGCTACATTTTGTGCTTCAACAAACAAATCCCACCAAATAAAGCAACTAAGCAAAGAATAAATAAAACACTCATGGCAGCATCAAGATTTAAGAATCAATCAAATTCACCTGTCAAAATCAAAACTTTATCAATTTCTTGGAAATCTTCCCACCTAATTCCAAGAACCCAAATTACTTCCTCTGGGGTTCTACTGATACAAAGAGGAAAAAGATCCACCTCTTAAATTCCGACATTGTCACGAAGCATAAGAATGTTGGTGGCCTTGGCCTCCAAGAAGCTTATGGTAAACGGAAAAAGACAAGCTTTACATGCCAGCCTAGTTGGATAATATTTAAAAATCCTACTGCTTTTTTGGGCTATCATTCTTATCAAAAAATTATTGCAGGCGAAACACCATGTCCACAAGTGTTGCTTCAACCATTAATTTTGGGGACCTGGAAAAACATCCTCCATGGTTGGGAATTTCGCAAAAGTCAACGATGTCGCGCAAACTGGAATTTGGAACCTCAATGACATATCCTTTGCATTCCCAAGTTCTTTTACCAACATATAATCAACATTCACATAATTCCTGCAAATCATGCTGTGACTACATCCCTATATGGTCTCTGACCTCAAGTCTTATACAGATATATAAGACTTGTATCTATCTGTTCGTATTTGATAAACTGCTAGGTTGAACCTTATAATATCAATCTTTAGGAAAGATACTTACTACCACCATATGGTGGACCACCCAATAAAGATGGCCATGCCCATCAAAACTTCTTAACAAATGAAATCACAGTCTTCAAGGTCTGCCAGCACTTCTGATACGGAACCGTCCAAGAGCAGAGGAATAAGCCACGAGGAGAGGCACACAGAGGAAGAACTTCGCCCATCTAGCTGCAGATAGATAGATACATACATTTAATCATAAAATTTTTATTTATATTGATACAAGTTTTGCCAATCTTACATTAAAGAGATATAAGGTTCACTAGAAAGGGATAAAATTAAGGAGAAGGATACGCTGGAGAACCCGTTAACAGGATTTCACTTCTTCTCATAAAGTTCACAGCTGCAACAAAACAAAAACAAACAAAAATATAGAGAAGAATAAATGCAGAGGGACAATT
>MU764620.1:0-17916 GCA_026770625.1 Nicotiana glauca | reverse complement strand
GAACGGTAAAATAATTATTTGATTCCTGGGAGCATTGGTTCGAATTGTGATATGAATATTGAAAGTATATGAAATGACTGGATTATTTGGAGCGTTGGCTCAAAATGGTAGAGTGAATTATAAGATAAGAAAAGTAAGAAAAAAAAGTGTTGTTGATTATTCCCTTGCCGGGACATTTGGTTGAACTTGTTGGATTCTTTTCCCTTGCCAGGATCTTTGTCAAATGTTTGCTTATTGTTATGTCCCTTAATTGTGACTGTTCTTTGGGGAACCAGACTGTTAAATGATATTGAGGAGCGGGTTGTGCTCCGCAACAATGATATTGAGGATCGGGTTGCGCGCCGCAACAATGATATTAAGGATCGGGTTGCGCGCCGCAACAGTGATACCTGACAAATGGTATGGGTCTGGTTGCGCGCCGCAATTGTGATACCTGACAAATGGTATGGGTCGGGTTGCACGCCGCAACAGTACTATTGAGGATCGGGTTGCACGCCGCAACAGTGATAATTGTGGAGCGGGTTGCACGCCGCAACAGTGATATTTGTGGAGCGAATTGCACGCCGCAACAGTTATTGATACCATGTGTTTGTATTGAGTATTGATTCATTGTTCATTGTGAGTCTAAGCTGTTCTAGTTTGTTACTTGGGATTACTGTTGATCTTGTATCTCCCCTTAGCATGTTTTCCCTTCCATGTTGTTAATTGCCTTATATTCGATATTCTGTTGTATATTTATAACTGCACATGTTTATGTGGTATCCATTATAGCCTCATCATTACTCCGTCGGGGTTAGGCTAGACACTTACCAGCACATGGGATCGGTTGTACTGATGCTACACTTCTGTGCATTTTTGCACAGGTCCAGGTTTTGAGCAGCAGCAGCAGTAATAGTACGGGAGCATGATTTTATTATTACGAGACTGAGGTAGCCTTGCAGGCGTCCGCAGGCCCGGCGTCTCTTCTTTATGATTTTGTTATTTGACTGTTGCCTCAATGTTTCGAGACAGACAGCTGTTATATTTCTTTCAAACCTTTGTATTTAGTTTATTCTTAGAAGTTCGTGAGTAATGTGACACCAAATCTTGGGTAGAGGATATATTTAATTGTTCCGCATTTTGATTCAAAATTATCAGATAGACTTCCGCTATTGTTCTCTTTAGAATTAATGTTTTATATTGATGCTATAGACTGTTAAGATAATTATTTAATGATGAAAAGGTAAATAAGTTGGCTTGCCTAGCTACCACGAGTAGGCTCCATCACGATCCCGATGGTAAAAAATTCGGGTCGTGACATACTTTATCTTGTGATCCCCTTAGCATGTCCCCTTCCCAATATTACTTGCCTTGTTTTTTTTTATCGCTTTTGTTGGCATATACATTGTTATACTGTACAGGTTCTTTTGTAGGTGTCTTGTCTTAGCCTCGTCGAGGTTAGGCTCAGCACTTACCAATATATGGGGTCGGTTGTACTGATACAACATTGCACATTTTACAGATTTTGGTGTTGGTCCCAGTTGATCGAGAGGCATAGCGGCTCGGACCGGAGTACCAGAGATTTAAAATAGATCTGTCAGCGTTCACAGACCCTGAAGTCCCCGTCTATCTCTTCTATTTTACTGTTCTATCGTTCAAACAGTTGTATTTCTTTCAGACTTGTACTTGTAGTAAATCTTAGATTGTTCCTGATTGTGACTGCAGATCCGAGTAGTAGTACATATATTTAGGTTGTTATAAATTTTCGCATTTACTTTAACTCGCTGTGGTTTATTTGCTGTTAATTATGAAAATGTATAAGAATTGGCTTAATGATTCTCTAACGTTGGCTTGCCTAGCAAGTGAAATGTTATGCGCCATCACGGTTCCTACTATGGGAATTTTGGATCGTGACACTTTCTCATTTATATATAGTAGTTATATTGATTGGAATTTATAATTTATATTTTTACTTTATATTTTATATTTTAATTAAATTCTTTTATAATAAATGTTTAATTCGTTTTTCTTTTCTAAATAATACTAATTGTAAATTGAACATTTAATGTCCTTTTTCGTAATATGATACTTAAACGTACTTTTTAAAAATATTGGCCAAACACAATGAGCTTGCAAAAAGAACTACTCAAACGAATTGGCCAAGCACAAACTTCTATTTTGCAAAAGCATTTTTCAAAAAGTACTTTTGAACAAAAATACTTTTCAAAATATGATATTTTTGGCAACTTGGCCAAACGGGCTCTAAGATATGTGTATGCACCTATGAGTTGTGTTCATTCCAACAAAAGTACATTTCAAATAACGTTTTGTACAACTTGTTAGAGTTGTGCTTGTACGCTCTTTCTCATTTATATATAGTAGTAAACAGGGGCGGATTTACATGGTGGCAAGCGGTATCACGAGACATCGCTTCGTCAAAATTTTTTACTATTTATATATATATATATATATAAATAATAAGTAAAACAGAAATACAAGATAAAACCATTAAAAGTGACACCACTTGCAACAAAACATCTTAGTAGTTTATGGTTATTAGACTGTTACAACCCTTTTACTAGAAATAATAACGCCACTTATGAAAAATCATGCTTACGCCACCGGTAGTAAAGTAATGTAATATGTGCATGTGCTGCTTACTTTTTGCACTAGTGGAGTGTCATCAAATATTAAATTTTATAATAACTATAATTTTCTTTATGCCATTTTATGTCCAGAATTGCCTTAGTTTTTTGAATGTATAAATTTTACTTTTAATAGCTATTAGCAAAAGTAAAGAAAACCAAAAGTTTACTGCTACTACTTAATAGTTGTCTGAAAATTATAAGATTATAAGAAATTATAAAATTTTATTTATCCTTTCCATAATAAAAAATCTATAACCAAAACCACCTAATCAGAAAATAAAAAATAAAATAAGACAAAAGGAAAAAGATGAAATGCGAATCCAGAAAAGATAAAGAAATATGAATTGCAAAACAACCCTGACCAAAACTATAAAAGAAAAAAAAAGGTTACAGACAAGTTGTTGTTAGACACGTTGTAGGAATATAATCAAATCTTGGCGGGACAAGTGTACAGATAGTCATTCTCATTTCTCAAAGATGCTATTAGAGATTAGTTAATGCTTATTTTATCCTAAAATTTTAAACTAAAAATCAATTATAGAATAATTCAGAATATTTTTGTTCAAAAAATTGAATTGAAAAATTAAAATTCAAAAAGCATTAGCTAATTCCTAAATAGCAGGTCTACTTGATGTCATTTCTAAAATCTTGGTCGAATTGGATAGGTCAAATGAGTTTGGGTTAAACTTGCTACCCCTACTCTTACTTAGGCCTACTATTGTTTTGTAGAGAATGGACGAATGAATTGAAAAAATTTTCTGTGTACTTTCTCATTTCTCTTTGTTTGTATTTATAGAATTATTTTCTGAAAGAAAATAAATGAATAATGTAAATAGCTATACATGTGTCTATAACTTACTGGACTATAAAATAACAGATAATAACTCATATACAGTGACTCAGCTTGGTCATGTGCCCAAAGAATCCAATGTGTAATTTTTATCCTTTAGAAATGGACGGTCTAGATTATTTACATGTGAATATGATCCAATGGCATAAAAACCTCCAGCTGTATTCTCTAGAGGACTTAAAGAGGAACATATACTCCCTCCTGTCTGAGACCCAAACAGAACCTTAGAATCATTAGGTTGTAACGGCATCTTCTCCTTCCTCTGTCTTTTACCATTTATGTTTTCTCTAGAACATAAATCATCACTAATATTAACATCCCTCCCCCCTCCCTTCTCCAAGTTGGAGGGGAGCGAAGAAAGACCCAACTTGCCAAGGATGAAATTATGTAAAGGCCCAGATAAGGGCTTTGTAAAGATATCTGCGATTTGAGCAGATGATGGAAAAAAATTCAAAGAAACCAAGCCAGAGAGGAATTGTTGCAGGATGAAATGGCAATCGAGCTCCACATGCTTTGTTCGTTCGTAAAACACCGGATTCCGAGCGATATGGAGTGCTGCCTGGCTATCGGAATGAACCGGGATAGGGAGAGTCGGAGGAGCTGAAAAATCATTGAGGAGATTATCTAACCATGTTAACTCAGCAACAAGATGCCTCGTTGAATGATATTCAGCCTCTACTGAAGATAGAAAAACAGAAGCTTGCTTTTTGGATTTCCAAGAAATGGGTGAGCCTCCAAGGCTGACAAAATAACCACTTATAGACCTCCGAGAATCAACACAAGATGCCCAATCAGCATTACAAAAGGAAAGGAGTGAAAAAGATGGATCAGCAGTCATAAAAAGCCCTTGACCAGGATCTTTGCGAAGATATCGAATCACCCGAAGGGCTGCTGTGAAGTGTGGAAGTTGATGAGCTTGTAGGAATTGAGACAAGTGTTGCACTTCAAAAGAGAGATTTGGGCGAGTATGAGTTAAATAGTTTAATTTGCCAACAATCCTGCGATAAGAGGAGGGGTCGGCAAGCAAATCCCCTGAATCGACAGAAAGTTTGCAAGATGGATCCAAAGGAGATGAAGCAGAGGGTAAATGACCACAATTGTAATCAGAGATGAGATCAAGGGTGTATTTGCATTGAGAAACAATCAGGACATGTGATTCTCGAAGAACCTCCAAACCAAGAAAATAATGTAAGTCGCCAAGATCATTAATCTGAAATTCATCATTTAAGAAGTGCTTAAGTTGAGAAAGCTCTGTAGGATTGTTGCCAGTAAGTAGTATGTCATCAACATACACTGCCACAATAGATATAGAATCACCTGATTGTTTGAAAAATAGAGAATAATCATTCAAAGAAAAAGAAATCCCTTTAAAATTCAAAGCAGCTGTAAGTCGAGAATACCACTGTCGCGACTCCTGTTGCAAACCATAAAGTGATTTCTTAAGACGACAGACATGGTTAAGACTAGGAGTAGGGATACCGGTAGGAAATTTCATATATACTTCTTCTGGTAAAATCCCATGTAAAAAGGCATTGTTCAGATCTAATTGTGACAATGACCAGCCTTTCTTGATTGCAACAGCAAGAATGCATCGAATAGTAGTCATTTTAACCATGGGAGAGTAGGTTTCATAAAAATTAATCCCTTCACGTTGAGCGTCACCTCTAATCACCAATCTAGCTTTCAGTCTTTCGATGCTTCCATCAGATTTGTGCTTAACTTTGTAAACCCATTTGCAAGGCAAAGCCTTCTTGCCAACAAGTAATTCAACTACTTCCCACGTTTGATTATCCTCGAGAGCTTTAATCCAGAAGTCATAGCTTATTGCCAACCAGGATGTTGGACAGCCTGAGAGAAGCTAGTAGGTTCAACAGTGTTGAAAATAGAATTAAGCATTTGCTGATTAGTCAAAGAAACAGAAGTGAAAGAATAAACAGGGGAAGGGATGGGATGGGAAAAACATGAAGTAGTTAAATCAGTTAGAATTACTGAACCACAAATGTAATTAGAGAGATAAGCAGGGGTAATGTGATCCATATGTCATCTTCTTAAAGCAGGAACAAGAGTTGGACTTGGGGATGAAATAGGGTAGGTGGATGGACTTGGGGATGAAATAGGGTAAGAAGAGGAAGAAGGATATGAGGAAGATGAAGAAGGATTGGGACTAGGAAGAGTAGACTCAACAAGAGAGGATGGAGGAGAAGGGGAAGTAAATAGAGGTAAATCAGAGGTGATAGATGAAAAAGGAAATTCAGACTCATGAAACTGAACATCCCTAGAAATAAACAATCTTTTGG
Organism: Nicotiana glauca; assembly: GCA_026770625.1. Classification (NCBI taxonomy): domain Eukaryota; kingdom Viridiplantae; phylum Streptophyta; class Magnoliopsida; order Solanales; family Solanaceae; genus Nicotiana; species Nicotiana glauca. Next base: position 12,142 of record MU764620.1, on the reverse strand, counting down.
TATTAAGATCCAGGTGCTTATATCCCTTTTTCCATGGGGATATCCCAAAAAAATACAAGGTATAGCTCTAGGGGAAAATTTTGACATGTTATGTGTAAGGGTAGAAGCATAACACAAACACCCAAAGCACCTAAGATAATCAGATGATGGAGGCTTTCCAAAAAGAATTTGATATGGAGTTTGACCTTTGAGAAGAGAGGAAGGGAACCTATTGATCAAAAAAGTAGCAGTGAGTAGACATTCACCCCAGTAAGAGATAGGCAACTTAGATTGATGCAATAAAGCGCTAGAAGTCTCCAAAAGATGTCTGTGCTTCCTCTTAAAAACTCCATTTTTGTTGAGGGGTAGCAATGCAAGAGGTTTGATGTAAAATACCCTAGAAGCAAAGAATTCTAAAATGCTAGAACCCCCTTCCAATTCAAGAGCATTGTCAGATCTAATCTTTTTAACCTTAGTATTAAATTGCCTCTCAACCATAGCTAAAAAATATTTGATCAAAGAGAAGGCATTGCTTTTAGTGCTCATGAGATAAGTCCAAGTACCTATGCTAAAGTCATCAATAATGGTTAAAAAATACTTGAAACCATCATAAGTAGGTGACTTGTAGGGTCCCCATGTGTCCAAATGAATTAACTCAAAGTCAGTAGTAGTTTTGATATAACTCGAATGGAAAGGCAATCTTGCGAAAGGGCAAACATCATAGGGACAATCAATAGTAGAAGATGAAAGAAAACTGATTCTCTTCATTGCAGAAATAGGCATATGTCCAAGTTGAATGTTCCATAATTTTACATCAAAGGTGTTGCTTACAGGAATAGTAACTGATTCAGAAACAGAAGAGGAAACTAAAATACAAGGAGAAGCTAAAAAACTAGACTTAGAAACTAAATTGTGTTTGAAAAAACTCTGAAACTTAGAAAGGGATGAATGAAGAATATAGATGACATTCCTTGCTTCACCAAGAACCAAAAGGGTCTTCACTAAAGGGTCCTGCAATATACAATTAGTGAAAGAAAACATTAGAAGACAATGAAACTTAGTGCAAAACTTGTTGACAGAAATGAGATTGATCCTGAAAGAAGGGACAAATAAGACATTATGTAAAACAAGATCAGAGAAAGAGTAATTGTCCCACTATGAGTCACCCTAACTCTAAAAGAATTAGGTAAGTTAATGAACAATGGAGTAGGTAAAGGAGAAAGAGTAGTAAAAAACTAAGTATCATAAGACATGTGTTCAGAAGTCCCTGAATCAGTAATCCAAGAATGAGTATTGCCATATGTGAGATAAGCAGAAGGATTGTTGAAGATATTACCAGCACACTGAACTACATTAGCATTAACTTCTGTGGTTGGGCTTCTTGTGTGACCAAGCTGTGCATTGTTAAGCAAGTGAATCAACTGAGAAAATTGGTCTTGTGTAATAGGATTTCCTCTAGTGTTTCCTGTAGGCTGTGCAGGGAAATTCAAAACAGCATTGCTCTTGACAGATCCATGAAGCTTAGGAGTTTTGGTGAACTTAAAATCAGAAGGGAAACCAATTATTCGATAGCATTTGTCAACTGAATGGCCTGGTTTCTTGCACTGAGAACAAATCGAGTTATTCTTCCTCCCTTTAAAGTCTGATGATTGAGATTTCTGACTTGAAATATTTTGATGTATGGCTAGGAAAGAAGAACAGTCACCAGGAAACTGAGGATTCACATATAGTTCCCTCTGCCTCTCATCTTGAACCAAGAGAGAATATGTAATGTTAATGTTGGGGAGAGGCGACATCATCAGGATGTTGCTCCTAACAGGAGAATATGTATCATTCAAGCCCATGAGAAATTGAATCAACTTTTCATCTTGAAGAGACTTAACAATTTCACCTTGCCACCACAGGTGCAGGCACAAGAATAGGTAACAGTAGTGTAAATAGCCCCAAGTTCATCACATAATAGCTTCAATTTAGTGAAATAGCCAGCAATATCACTTGATCCTTGTAGTAAGTCACTTATTTCCTTTTGTAGGTGATAAATTTTAGCCCCATTGGATTGGCCAAACCTATCCTCAAGATCTGTCTAAAGAGCTTGAGCAGATTTGGAGTAAAGAACACTAGCAGCAATTTCCTTTGAAAGAGACTTGAGTAACAAAAAGGTTACCATATCATTACACCGAGTCCACAAGCTGAAAGAGGTAGAATCAGATGCAGGAGCAGAACAACTCCCATCAATGAAGCCCAACTTATTTAGCTGAAAGGGCAATGAGAAGAGACCTCCTCTAACCTCCATAGCCACGACCATCGAAGATAGATGTGACGAGAGTCATACCGGGTGAATCTGCTAGGTGAAGAAAATAAGGATGGCTAGCATCAATAGTAGGAGAGGTGCTAGAACCACCATCCTTAGAAGGAGCATCAGGTGAAGAAATCATTTGGATTGAAGGGAGAAAAGAAATAGAGGTCAAAAAGAAAGAAAGCAGAAGAAGTCCAAAATATAAGTGACGACTGATACCATGTAGAGAATGGACGAATGAATTGGAAAAATTTTCTGTGTACTTTCTCACTTTTCTTTGTTTGTATTTATCCAACTATTTTTCTGAAAGAAAATAAATTAATAATGTAAATAGATATACATGTGTCTACAATTTACTGGACTATAAAATAACAGAAAATAACTCCTATACAGTGATTCAGCTTGGTCATGTCCCAAAGAATCCAATGTGTAATATTTATCCTTTACAAATGGACGGTCCAGATTATTTACATGTGAATGTGATCCAATGGCATAAAAACCTCCATCTGTATTCTCTAGAAGACTTAAAGAGGAACATATACTCCCTTCTGTCTGAGACCCAAACAGAACCTTAGAATCATTAGGTTGTAACGTCATCTTCTCCTTCCTCTGTCTTTCATCATTTATGATTTCTCTAGAACATAAACCATCACTAATATTAACATGTTCCGTTCAACTCGCGGGCTTCCTCTACCAAATCCATTTACCCAGCCATCTTCTTAATCCCAAAGCGAAAGCACTCTTAAATGTATTTTCAGCTAACTATTTCTTTTCAGAAAACTTACACAAATGTTCCATATAAGTTTCAATTTACCAACCTCTAGCCATTAGTCATACACTTATCAAAACTAGCCAAGCACATATGAAAATTAAAAAACTAAATAAATAAGGTTCTTTCTCTCAAAGAATCACATGCAAAAATCGCATTCCATATTTTTAAGCGTGATTAGCAACATTAGATGCAAGACGGAAAGAAAATTTCATGGATGAGGTAGCAAATAAGGTAATGAAATACAAAAAAATATATCTATACAATAATTCAAAAATCTAAGCAAAAAAGAAACTTTTTTAATGGGTATAGTTGAAAGTCATTGAAAATATAGATAAGTCAATATACAAAATTTGAGGAACATTGGAGTTGATTTGGACTGATTTTGTATCAAAATTCGTAATTAAATCAAGTTTAAAAAATTTCTTGTGCGGCACATATATCAAACATGTATCACGCATGTATCTCACACACAGATATACATGGATATACATGTGATATACAATTGATACAAATATGATATATATGTGATACACAAATAATACATAGTGTGATACACATATCATTTTTTTCATGTTCAATTTTTACTTTGAATTTTCAATTCAAACTACCTCAAAACTTCACCAAATCATCCCAAAACTGGGATTCAAACTCCTTAAGATGTACCCAATCTATTCTAATAACACCCACTCAAAAGAAAGCAAAAACATGATTTTTTTTTGCTACAAATAACTAATTGGCTAATATCAGTGGCGGAGCCAGGATTTTCATTAAGGGGAGTCAAAATATAAAAAAACAAACTCACCAAGAAGTCAAGGGGTGTCATTATATAGTATATATACATATTTTTTTTTAAATTACCTAGCTAAACAGTGTAATTTTCCGACGAAGGGGTGTCGGTTGACACCCCTTGAGTGTATGTGGCTCCTCCACTGGCTAATATTAGTTATATTTTATGAATTGGCTAATTTTTGTGATGAGTTACTTATAAATGGACATAGATGGTAGTTTCCTTTCTTTTATTACGTATTGTGTGGATCTAAAATTAAGTCATTAAAGTCTGTATGCAATTTCTCATAAATGATAATACACACTCTAGAAAAAGGAACGGACTTGCAATATTCACAATATTTGTAGATTCTATTAATTTTGAAGTCACAAAATATTAGTTCCCTCGTTACGACAATCAAGGTTAGAACTAGAAATATTATTTTTTTCACTGGAAAAGACATCGTTTGATTTTGTATTTGAGAATATCAAACTATGATACAAGCTAGATTAGAATGCTTGATAGTGAAAGAGCCCTAATCATTAATTCTTACGACATTATATAGTTATTACTATGATTACTCGTTGATGGTGAACTTTTTGTTGTCCTCGTGAAAATTATTGATATTAAGGCACCATATTGAACTGGCAAATGCTTAGGAGAAATGTGTTTGTACGACCAAATGATATGTAGTATATGATTTGAACCACTCATTCTCACCTGACTCTATATATATGTTAGATTTGGGTAAGCTGCCATCAGCGGTATGGGTAGCAACTACTATCAGTACGTTAATCTAAGGTTGTTCGTAGAGGTAGGTCGTAGAGATCTATGAAGGTCTATCTTTAGCATAAATCTCAGTTACTGTGCACGATCGTATACTGAGGTGCTCCCCGCCGGACCGGTTATTGGAAAATCGAAAGATGAAGGGCCCAAAGGTCTAAATAAGGGGTTACAAATTCCCCATCTCATTGGGGCAGAAAACGAATTGATATCTCGATGTGATATATCCTTTCGATTTTAATTGGAAATGGACGGCGAAGTCCATCTGAACCGTCCAATGAAGAATAAGAGGACAACAAAGCGCCAATGGCGCGCGAAGCGCATGGGGAACGGGCACGAAGAAAAAGAAGTGTGGAAGAGAAGCAGTCGAGCTCATTCCCTTCGCTTCCTGGGCCCAAAGCAGTGCGGTCTTTCCTGACCAAATCAAGAATTTATATAAAAAAATTTACCTCCTATAGCAAAAGGTATACACCATGTTTATGATAAATCAGAATTATTTTAAAATATTATGTTTTGTTGCTATATTTTATATTTTATAGCAAAATAAGTATTTATGGTATATACTGCCATTGAGGCATGAAATAAGGCATGAAATATGCTATTTATATTTTTCCTCTCTCTTATATAACCAGACATACCTATTTTTAAGGTGATTGTCGTTACTGTATTCATGAATACATGGCGCGAATACATGTGAATACATGTGCATACAGATGGATTGACCTGATTTTAGGCGCTTTTTACTGTTGTATTCATGAATACCACAGCACGAATACATGTAAATATGCACATATAGCTGGACTGCCCTAATTTTAGGCGTTTTTTGTTGATGTTTCATGAATACATGGCGCGAATGCATGTGAATACATGCGCGTACAGCTGTACTGCCCTGATTTTAGGTGCTTTTTACTGTTGTATTCATGAATACAGCAGCGGGAGTACATGTGAATACATGCACATACAGCTGGATTTGCTTGATTTTAGGCGCTTTTTGCTATTGTATTCATGAATACATGGCGCAAATATATGTGAATACAAGCGCATACTACTGGCTATTGTATGAATACATAGCGCAAATACATGTGAATACAAGCGAGAGTAGTAAATGGACCATTAAGGAAGCTCGGTGTATGATAAGTCCCACATCATAAACCGATAGGTTGAGTCCATTTAAGTTGTTTTAAAGATAGGTACTATTATCTCCTAAAGAGTTTGTGGGATTAAAGATAGGTACTATTATCTCCTAAAGGAAAGTTTTTTACTCTTAACAAAGTATTGCATGATAAAACAAGATTCCATTACATAAAACAAAAAAGAGCCAACATTTCATAGGATTCCTGTTTCAATTTAGCTAGAATAAGGATATTGTAGCCAATATAGGTGGCTCACAAGCATCTTAGGCCTAGGGTGGGTGGTAGCTCAACAAGACAACAACAATATATTAATTTTCTCTATGTATTGACAAATTTGGAGATGTGTGTTCTCTTCAAGAGTAACATCAGCCAATGAATTATGGACAATTATGGTGAGATGAATATAATTCATCTTAATCAAAAGTTTCGGAGTCTAGCCCTTGGAATAAAAGAATTATGGTAAAAAGTACTTTTTTTCTTTAATATGCCTTACGCATCACGAATCTGATTTAGAGGATATTTGGATTGACTTTTAAATTAATCAAATTAACTTTTAAGCTCCTTTTATTTTTTTTAGTGTGTGACAAAATTAAAAAGTACTGAAAATAAATTAAAATTGCTTAAAATAAACCGAAAGTAATAAGCCGGCAAAACCCTAACTTATTACCTTTTGTCTTTAAAGGTTGAAAAGTCATTTTTTTAAATCAATCTAAACAGGTTTTTAGTTAGAATCCTAACGCGAGTACCTAACAATGAGGGAGAAATCGAAAAATATTAGTCAAGGGTAGGGGTGACAAAATGGTTATAAAGAAAACAGTTAACCATCTATATTATCTATATCTTCTATATATATTATATTAAAAGCACGAAGGCCTTTAGCGAAATATCGTTCGTCTTTTTTACCCTTTAAAATTAGAGTTCAAACTCAATAAAATAGTCTTTTAATTACTATCCTAATATTTAGAAATATTTATTTAATAAATTTTCTAATATTTAAGAATAGTCATTTAATTATTTTTCTAATATTTAAAATTTCGAAAATTAAAGTTTATATATATTAAATCTTTCCTTATTCAAACTACATACAAACTTCTATATTTAAGAATTTTCATTTAGAAAGATTTTAGTTATATAAATTATTTCCTTTTATAATCATTACTTCTAACACCAAAGATTTAAGCAATAATATTAAGCTAATTATTAAAACACGATTTGACTTAAGTTTTCTCTTACCAAATATTAAAAAGTTGACTCATCTGCTTATTGCCGTATAAATTTAAAATCTTAAGACTAAAATAAATTTAAAATAGATTCAATTTAAAGAATTTATTTGATGACAAGTAAAAGAAAGGTGGACAATACTTTACAATGGAAAGGAACGGTTTTTCTTCACATAATATTTTTCTATTATATTTTAATTTAATGAAGTAACATGATGTCTTATTTATTAAATGTGAACAGATAATATGTTGTGCTTAATTTCTGAAAGATTATGCAAAGTTAAAGCAAGATATTATCATAGTAAAAAAATATTGTACAATAATATATTTTTCTATTATTTTCTTGCTTTTATATTAAATTAAAATTAAGAAATATAATTTGTGAAGAATAACTGGGGTCATTTACTTATTGTTCTAAGTAAAATATAAGAATATGGGTTCATTTACTTATTTCTAATATTAAGAACTTTTAAATGAATAAAACTTTATTTATTATATTTTCTCACTTGAATTATGTAGGAAATTATTATATTTAAAAGGTAAAAATCAATTAAGATTACATTAAAAGAAATATTGAGAATAAATAATTAAGCTTTTGAATTAATTAATTAGAAAAAAGTTTCTAAATTCTTTGTCAAATTCATCATATAAGTAATACTATTTGTCAACTTCACGAAGCTATTAAGATTTATAAATTTTATTTTTGTAAGAAGAGCATTAATAGTAAAAGAATCAGAAAATAGAGTAAAAGTATCAAGAGTCATATTTGATAAAAATATAAATTTAAAACATGAAAGATAAAATAGGAAGACAAAACGTAAATGAGTTATCATCTTTTTTCTTTTCCGCATTAAGTTTTATAAATGACAATGTATCACTATTTTTTTTTCATACTAACATATTTATTATTAATATTAACTCAATATTAGTTATTTTTAGACTTTATATTGTCAATATTAATTTTTAGGAGGTGTATGACCAATTTTTTCATTCGCAAATCTCTAAAAGACCAAAATATTCAATTTATTATTTATTTTATGTGACAAGTCTTTGAACAGTCATGATAAAAATAATTATATATTTATTTTTTCATGTATTAGGTCACAAAAATAACAAAAGTTTTCATAAGATATTCCCACACATAAGTTCTCAAAGTAAAAATAAGACATATAAAAACTTTTGCATGTGATTTCTTTATTTTTGAGTTGGCTAACTGGAAACACATACTAATATTTATTATTTTTATTGCCTAATTATATTTAGGTATCTTTTGATATGGGTACACGCGTGAAGCGCGTACTCTAAGACTATCCCACTAAAAAATGGGTTGGATAATGAACTTTTTAAAAGCTGGTCAAATATGGATAAGAACCATATTATCCATTTAGAAAATGGATAACCAATGAGTAACCAATGAATAACTAAGGGGTCTAACTTTTACATTTGTAAAGCCTCAAATTGGAGGTTCCTCAAGTTATGGAGACTAAGAATTCTCCCAAAAGTGATCATATACAAGAAAATCATGGATAATATAGGTAACCCATATTATCTGCCGGTTAACTTATTTTTTATCCGTATTAAATATGAATCGCATCGGATAATTGATCCATTTTTTTATTATCCTTTTTTTACCCGAATCATATCCGATCTGACCTGCTCGTAACCTGCCCGTTTGCCACTTCTTGTCAAGGGACATGTCAAGCAGCACATGCAGCTCAATTAAGAGATTGTTTCAAATTAAAAGGCCTAAGATTTGGACTGCTTCACATGTTTTTGCCTATAGGCCTGGTGGCTAATTCTTCTCCCTTTTGCATTGAATATTTGTTGCGGCTCTGCTTCTTATTTTATGTATTTTCATTTTTGTCCCATCATTATCCACTTTTGGGTTGTCTATACTTTTTACACTACCTTTAATTAAAACAGTTGGTACTTCTATGTTTTCGCTATCTTCATATTTTAATGTTCATATTCATTTCACTACCTGTCATGGCACCAATATTTATTTGATTCCACGCCTAAATTGACGCTTGTCATGTTGTTCTATTAAATTATTTCTCTAAAGAAATAAGTTTCTTGGTGGGATTAATTTGCCAATTAACTTAGCTAAAGTCACAAAGTTCGGTCGATAAGTCTGTGCTTATGTTAGTAATTTGGTAACTGTGTGTTTATCATCCAACTAACAAAAACTTGAAATTTATTATTATTGATCCAAACAACAACAACAATAACTCAATATAATCCCACTTAGTGGGGTCTGGGGAGGGTAGTGTGTACGCAGACCTTACCTCGGCATCCTTCCCTCCAAGAACTTCTCACCTTGTTCTTGGGGAGACTCGAACTCACAACCTCTTGGTTGGAAGTGGATGCTGCTTGCCATCACTACTATTGATCCAAATGTAAATTAAATATCATGAATAAATTTATAATATTTAAGCAGCACAGTGTAAATAGATATTTATGTAATGTTGCCGTATTTTTACTTTCTTGTAGTGCAAGTTGCTCATCCATGAATATATTTTGTCATGATACTGACTTCAATTTTGATTGAAGGAACCATCTTTCATGTCTTTATGTTTAGTTTCTTTTGATCAATAACATTTTTACTGATTAATATTTCGTATGTGGAAGATTTTCGTGACAAATTAACACTATAACCTTGTGATTGAAATAGTATAGTGGTATCATTTTTATGTATACATCTACTTAAAATAGTAGGGGATTTATATTTCTGCTTTCATGTATTATTAAATATATATTTATTTTAAAGTCAATATAAATTAAAAAATTTAGCAGCTTAATTACGGGGGAAGTGAAAATATATATGATTTTGAAGTCATCATTGTACGTGTTGCACAAAAATTTATAAATTTACCCACTTCAAAACACACTTAAGAAGTACGCGTATGAAGTTTCAAAAATTAACGTCTGGAAATGTCGAAGTGCAAACATCAGATAATTGGGTCAGAAGTTCTTTCTTCGTAGTATGAACTTTGAACATTTGCATCTATACACGCTTTTTGCGCCACATTTTAATCTATGTCCGTTTTGCTAAAAAAATTACAAGCGTACCCGCTATTTCACATAACTTCAGCACACGGGGCTGAAGTAGCAAAAGCAATTACACAAAACTTCAGTATTTTAGTAGCCGGGCCTGAAGTTCAGCTCTAGAGCTGAAGTTTTTGTTTGTAACTCGCTGAAGTTTGTCGGTTATAAAATAAGAACTTCAGATCTAGAGCTGAAGTTTTATTTTGTAAGTTTTTGTTTAGTAACCGGAAAACTTCAGCTCTAGATCTGAAGTTCGCCAGTTATAAAATAAAAACTTCAGCTTTAGAGCTGAAGTTTTTGTTTAGTAACCCGTAAACTTCAGCTCTAGAGCTGAAGTTTTTGTTTAGTAACCCGAAAACTTCAGCTCTAGAGCTGAAGTTTTCTAGTTATAAAGGGAAACTAAAGTTTTTTAAAAAGTGAGTACAATTACAAACATAAAGATAAAGCGACTATAAATTAAAAAAGGGCGCCCAAATAGGGCGTCCGGTGCAATTTTTATAATTAGTTTGAAGTTAAAAATTTTGGCATAAGCCCATCACACTGTAAGCTTCAAAAAAGCTGAGTCTAAAGTTAGCCCGTTGAGTACAAACTTTAAATAATCAGGTCTGAAGTTCTTCCCTTGTAGTACAAACTTATTAGTCCGAAGCGATGCATACCGATATGAATAAAATATATAACTTGAAACATTAATTTGAAGAGGGAAAACGACTTTGTTAACTTATGGACGAATGACATTTTTCTTATAACTAAGACTTAGAAATTTAATCAAGATACTTATCGATTTATTATTATTATTGTTAATATTTAATCTATATTCTTTCAAAAAATATTTTCACTCACCAAAAAAACACTGGAAAGCAATTTCCATAAAAATTACTTCTGTCATGACAAACAGTCTTAGTTACACAAAATAATCCTAGAATGTAGATGATGCTACAACATATATACATGCGCTGTTTATATATAGGTAACACATCATATCCCATTCAGGCACACTAACATAAATAGTATAATTTATATATGAAACACAACATCTGCACAATCAACAAATTAAAACATCTGCACAATCATACACACCGCATAGTAGAGATACATAAAATTATTTTTTTTTAAAACTGTACTCATTAAGTCAGTTGTTGAAAGATAATAGTAAAAGGAAATACATTCAAACCTCTATGTAACAACCTCGTTTGTTCCAAATATTTTTATTGTTATAGCGAAATACTGTTGTAGAGAACATATATTATAACATAACATAAAAATTATTTTCGAAAAAGCTTGACTTTTATAATGAAGTGTTGTTATATAGTGATGTTGTTATAGAGATGTCTGACTGTTGATCTATACGTACAAGCTCTGTTTGCTTTTTTTTTTTTCAAATGAAGAGAATAACATTTGCATCTATACCCGCTTTTGGTTCACGTTTTAACTTGTACCTGCCACTACTAGAAATCCGGAAAAAGCGACCAAAACTTAGCGATGAAAGTTGGTCTGCGGGCAAAAGCGACCAAAGTTGGTCGTTAAACTAGCGAAAATAATAAAATAAATAAAAGAAACAACATAGCGACCACGATTGGTCGCTACTTGGTCGCTATATTAGTCAAAATGTTGACTGGACTGGTCAGACTTTCTTGGTCAAATATTTACTCAGATTAGGGACCAAGGTTGGTCGCTCAAGCGGGACCCACCTACAAAATTTTAATATATATATATATATATATGGCGACTAACGTTTGTCACTATTTAAAGGGTAGGCAGATACCGACCAACTTTGATCGCTACAGTGGGACCCAGTTATGCAATTTTAATAATTATATTATTTATTTAAATATTATATGAAATATAATTAAATCTGATTTAAATATAGCGACCAACTTTGGTCGCGAATTAAATTCTTGAAAAAATAGCGACCAAAGTTGGTCTCTATTCAGGTCAACAATGGTCAAAATTAAAAATCACTTTTGTATTTACTATCTAAATAATATAAATGTAAGACGTTAATACTTTTGTAATACAAGGGATGAATAGTACTACGAATCGTGCGTGTGTGTATGTCTTTCTCTCTCTCTCTCTCTCTCTCTCTCTCTCTCTCTCTCTCTCTCTATATATATATATATATATATATATATATATATATATATATATATA
>MU764619.1:18343-82961 GCA_026770625.1 Nicotiana glauca | reverse complement strand
GGGGGGTTTGAGGGGGGCAGGGTCTATTTGGAGGAATATATACGGGATGGGTGAACGAATCTAGGCTTTTACATCAATTAAGATCAACGGCCTGGATCATTTGACTAAATGAGATGACGTTGTTTAGACGCCTTTGAGACCGAGTTGGTCTCTGATGGAATGGGTCGGAGCTGGACACGGGTTAGGGCGAAAGATTTTGATCATTCGATCAAATGGATTCAATGTCTTGGATGGAGACGCTTGAAACGACGTCATTTGGTTGGTGCTGGAGACGAGCTAGATTAGGGCGGGTCTAGGCTGGTTTTTGTGTGGATTTGGCCGGGTTTGGGGTGAATTTTTTTTGGGCTTTGAATTTTTTGCACAAATCCGGATCCTTTTGTTTTCTTTTTTTTATTTTCTAAAATTCTAATTAAAATAAAATACAAACCTAAATTAATCCTTGTCCAAATTATCTCAAAAATACTAATTAACTCTAAATAATAATTTTCACAAAGTAACTAAATACTAAATTTAAAAGAAAATTACACAATTCAACATTTATACACTAAAATGCGAAGTATGTTATTTTTGTGATTCTTTTCATTTTTGTAAAACAAACACTTGCTTAATTAACCCTAATTGTAAAATTAAATCCTAAAAATGCAAATGTGACTTATTTTTGTATTTTTTCATTAATTTCCTCGAATAAACGTGCACACAACAAATGCAAACAATAACAAAAGTATCCCGAAAATTCACTAAAATTGCACACAATAAAAACAAACATTTTGTTTTGATTTTTGTGGGAGTAATTCCTGTGAGGCAAAAATCACGTTCTCACAGCTGTCCCTCTTTGTCCGGAAACACGAAGAGTTTTCGTGCAAAGATAAAGTGAGAGGATATGAGCGATTTTTGCCCGTTCGAATACTCCATGTGAAGCATTTTTTGAAAGATCTGACCGAACTTCTGCTTCAAAGGTCTCCTACAAATCCTTGGCTAAAAAGGAATCAGGTCAATGTAGTTCAGGAAGTTTTGGTAGCTGGGACTACGGTGAAGCTGTGTTTACTGTTGTTGCTGCTGCTGCTACTGCTTACCGACCTCCTTATTACACCATGCTAAAAGAAAATAAGAAGCTAGACTAAACTATAGTCTATGAATTACGAAATCTTATCTAGATCTTCCAACTTGCTTTTGTGTTTCTTGCTACCTTTTTGTCTTGTATTCTCTTGTCGCGATTCCTTTGCTACTGCCTTGCTATGATTTCTCGACTTCAACTTTTACAAATTACACCTCTGTTCTTCAGGCGGGCTCCTGACTTCAAAACTTAACCATTGCACCTCTGCTCTCCAGGCGGGCTCCTGACTTCCAAACATTAAAAATTTTCACCTCTGTTCTACAAGCGGGCTCCTGACTTCAAAAATTAATAACTACACCTCTGTTATCCAGGCGGGCTCCTGACTTCAAGACTTAACAATTGCACCTCTATTCTCCAGGCGGGCTCCTGACTTCAAAACATTAAAAAAAAGTCATCTCTGTTCTCCAGGCGGGCTCCTGACTTCAAAACTTAACAACTACACCTCTGTTCTCCAGGCGGGCTCCTGACTTCACAATTTTAAAATCGCATCTCTGTTCTCCAGGCGGGCTCCTGATTTCACAACTTTAAAATTACACCTCTGTTCTCCAGGCGAGGTCCTGACTTCACTACTTAAAAATTTACACTTCTGTTCTCCAGGCGGGCTCCTTACTTCAACTATTTTAAAATTACACCTCTGTTCTCCAGGCGGGCTCCTGACTTCAAAACTTCAAACAATTACACCTCTGTTCTCCAGGCGGGCTTCTGACTTCACTACTTTAAAATTTACACCTCTGTTCTCCAGGTGGGCTCATGACTTCAACTATTATAAAATTACACCTCTGTTCTCCAGGCGGGCTCCTGACTTCAAAACTTTAAACAATTACACCTCTGTTCTCCATGCGGGCTCCTGACTTCACTACTTTAAAATTTACACCTCTCCTCTCCAGGCGGGCTCCTGACTTCAACTATTTTAAAATTACACCTCTGTTCTCCAGGCGGGCTCCTTACTTCGAAACTTTAAACAATTACACCTATGTTCTCCAAGCGGGCTCCTGACTTCAAAACTTTAAAATTACACCTCTATTCTCCAAGCGGGCTCCTAACTTCACTACTTTAGAATTTACACCTTTGTTCTCCAGGCGGGCTCCTGACTTAACTACTTTAAAATTTTTACCTCTATTCTCCAGGCGGGCTCCTGACTTCACTACTTTAAAGTTTTCACCTCTATTCTCTAGGCGGGCTCCTGACTTCACTACTTTAAAATTTACACCTCTGTTCTCCAGGCGGGATCCTGACTTCAAAATTTTAAAATCGCACCTCTGTTCTCCTGGCGGGATCCTGACTTCACTACTTTGAAATTACACCTTTGTTCTCCAGGCGGGCTCCTGAGTTCACAATTTTGAAATCGCACCTATGTTCTCCAGGCAGGCTCCTGACTTCACTACTTTAAAATTACCTTCTTCGACATTGTTTTCCCTCGCATTTTGAACACTTTTTCCTTGATACTTGATTTGTCTTCCCTGTTTTGTTTGGTGCTTGCCTTTCCTTACGGTGGATTTTTCCGAATCAACCAAGATTTTCTGCCCCTGTTTCAATCACAGAAAATATCATCAGTTAAAAATGTGTTGGTTGGTCGTGATTCTCTTGCTGGGGATGGCTGCTTCATCCGACTGCCATGAGCTTGATTGAAAACTTTCGACTTTCCGATTACTCCTTAGTTACAAACTTCCCAACTATTATTTCTAGTCTGCTTATCTGACTCTATATACTTCCCTTGACAGCTGATTTCTACTCAAAGATCTTGCCTGTTTATTGACAAACCACTTCCTCCGCTATCCACAACACTTCCTGTCCCTGTTTGTGACACAAAGAAAAAGTTGGTCAGTTTAAAAGTGTGGTGATTGAATATGATATTCCTGCTGGGGATGATATTTTCCTTCTCCCCTTTCCATACTTGGTTTAGTCCGACTGGCCTTCACCTCGGTCGATAATTTCTGACCCTCAGACTAACTCTTATCCACAAACATCCAAATTCTTGCTTTCTGCCTATAGCCTTTGTTATCTTATCCCCATTCCCTTCACGGAATCTTGGACCATTCATCATCTGTATTTCGCATGATGCCTTTCATGTCTTATCATATCATCGTCGGCCTGTCCTAGCCACACTTCGCTTCGCACCATGTTGGAAACTAGTAGTAAGCTTTGAAATTCTTTCTTATTTGTTAGAATCAACTTATTATTGAAAAATCCTTAGTCAAAAGCAAAAGAAATGCAATGATTTCGAAAGATAAGAATAAAAAAGAAAATTTTCCTTTGGAAGACCGTTTGAGAAAAGAAAAAGGACTTATCTGAATGGGATAACCGATCCCAATGATCATGTTGTGCTTTTCGGATTAATCAAACCAGTCTATTCAGTTCAATCAATTTCCAGTTGTCCCGCTCTTGCCTCAAAATTTCCACAATCCAATTCTATCTTTGTTCTGCTTGATGCCTCGGTGGATTTTTGCCGTCAACCCTAACTTGCTCGTTCCTTTCTCAGTTCTTTGTTGCCTTATGGTGCCTGTGAAGGTTTTCACCAATGATACTCTCTCATTTTTGGACTTCTCTCAACTCACGTCGCCTTACAGTGCCCTTGCCGGTTTTCACTAACAAGACTCTCTCATTTTTTATCCTTTCTCAGCTTACGTCGCTTTACAGTGCCCTTGCGGGTTTTCACTAATAAGACTCTCTCATTTTCATTTTTCTTACTAGAAACCGGAGTATTGTCCCTGATATGCTATTATCTTATACTTGCTTGACTTGGCACCTCTCAAAGACTGGTCGGGAGGTCTTTCTTTGGATTATTAATGTGGGTTCTTGGATAGGTTTGTAAAGAAAAGGATAACGAAAAGTTCAAACCGAATCCAATGGGTTAGAATTACAACTTTTGGAACCAACTTTCTTGTTTCAAACATAACTTCTGCCCCAGTTTCTTGCTTGGGGGACCTTTTGAGTTTTAACTCTCCTATGATCGAGCCGTGAAGATGCCTACGTATCCTTAAGAGGAATCAGGTCAAACGTAGTTCACCCAAATTCCTTGTTGTTACAATTTTTTTTTTTTTTTTTTTTTTCTTTTCTAATTTCCTTTCATTTATATATATTTTTTCTTTTCTTTCTTCCCTTTTACTTTTTCCTTGGTTATTGATTCCAAAAGAGGGTATGAAATAAAATAAACAAGGCTCAAAAGGGTGAACGAAGGGTAAAGTGTTTGTATAGCAGAACAAATTGCCTTCGTCATTTCAACCTTCGAGATAATGCCAACTACAAACAATCACTGATTATCTTATAGAAATCATACATAATATCTCTTGACTGCATCAGAAATGATGACCATATCTATGCATTTTCCGTCAATATCTGTTAAACATAAAGCGCCATTAGACAATACTCTGGTCACAATGAACGGTCCTTGCTAGTTCGGGGCGAACTTGCCCTTTGATTCAGCCTGATGTGGAAAGATCTGTTTCAACACTTACTGCCCTACTTCAAACCCCCTAGGACGCACTTTCTTGTTATACGCTCCTGCCATCCTCTTTTGATATAATTGGCCATGACATACCGCTGTCAATTTTTTTCATTAATTAAACTCAACTGCTCCAAGAAGGTTTTGACCCACTCATCATCGTCAATCTCGGCCTCGGTGACAATCCGAAGAGACGAGATTTCGACTTCAGCCGGGATCACTGCTTCAGTGCCATATACCAACAATTAAGGAGTTGCACCTACTGAAATACGAACAGTAGTTCGATAACCTAATAACGCAAATGGCAACTTCTCATGCCATTGCCTGGAACTTTACACCATTTTCCTCAGTATTTTCTTTATGTTCTTGTTGGCTGCCTCAACTGCTCCATTCGCCTTAGGACGATATGGGGTAGAATTTCGATGTGTAATCTTAAACTGCTAACAAACTTCTTTCATAAAATTGCTGTTAAGATTAGCACCATTATCTATAATGATTACTTTCGGGATTCCAAATCGACAAATGATATTGGAGTTTTAAAAATCAACCACCGCTTTCTTGGTTACAGACTTGAAAGTTCTAGCCTCAACCCATTTGGTAAAATAATCAATTGCCACCAAAATGAACATGTGCCCGTTAGATGTTGCCGAATCAATGGGCCCAATGACGTCCATACCCCAAGCAACAAAGGGGCACGGTGCTGACATTGTGTGCAATTCCGATGGCAGAGAGTGAATCAAATCCCCGTGTACCTGGCATTGATGACATTTGCGCACAAAGCTGATACAATCTCACTCCATAGTGAGCCAATAATACCCTGCTCGAAGGATCTTCTTTGCCAATATATATCTGCTCATGTGCGGCCCACAAACTCCAGAATGTACTTCCAACATGACTGTCGTAGTTTGTTTAGCATCTATGCATCTCAATAAACGAAGGTCTGGTGTTCTTTTATACAAAATCCCTCCATTGAGGAAAAATCCACTTGCCAACCGTCGAATCGCTCTCTTTTGATCTCCTGTGGCCTGAACTAGGTATATCCCCATTCTGAGTTACTCCTTGACATCATGGAACCATAGTTCGCCATCAAGTTCCTCTTCCACCATATTGCAATAAGCATGTTGATCACGAACTTGGATATGCAATGCGTCAACATGAACTTTGTCTGGATGATGCAACATTGATGCTAATGTGGCCAGAGCATCAGCAACTTCGTTATGGACTCTTGGTATGTGCCTAAACTCCACTGATCGAAAGCGTTGACATATATCATGCAAACAATGTCGGTACGGTGTGAGTTTCAGAGCCCGTATTTCCCATTCTCCTTGGATTTGATGTATCAGGAGGTCCAAGTCTCCCAAGACCAAAACGTCCTGGACATCCATGTTCGCCGCTAACCGTAAACCCAAAATCCATGCCTCATATTCAGCTATGTTGTTGGTACAATAAAATCGAAGCTGAGCCGTAACATGATAGTGATGTCATGTTTCGGAAATAAGCACAGCTCTTATTCCAACTCCTTTCATATTTGCAGAGCCATCAAAGTACAGTTTCCAACCTGGTTTTCAATTAGTTCCAGCTTATTAATATACATCGTCTCTTCATCAGGAAAATAAGTCTTCAGCGGCTCATATTCATCATCGACCGGGTTCTCGGCCAAGTGATCATCCAACGCTTGGGCTTTCATTGCAGTCCTTGTCATATAGACAATGTCAAACTCTGTGAGTAAAATCTGCCACTTTGCAAGTCTCCCTGTGGGCATAGGCTTTTGAAAGATATACTTCAACGGATCCAAACGGGAAATGAGGTAAGTAGTGTAAGATGACAAATAATGTTTCAATTTTTGAGCTACCCAAGTTAGGGCACAACATGTATTATCAAGGTGAGTGTACTTAACCTCATAATCCGTGAACTTCTTGCTAAGATAGTAGATGGCTTGTTCCTTCCTGCCGGTGATGTCATGCTACCCCAGTACACAGCCAAATGAATTTTCCAAACCGTCACATAAAGGATCAAAGGTCTCCCTGGTTCAGGTGGGACCAACACAGGTGGACTTGACAAATACCCCTTTATCTTATCAAACACCTCTTGACATTCTTCACACCATTTGACCGCGACGTCCTTCTTCAATAACCTAAAAATAGGTTCACAAGTTGAGGTGAGCTGAGCAATAAACCTGCTGATGTAGTTCAACCTTCCCAAAAGACTTATCACTTCGGTCTTGTTTTTCGGAGGCGACAATTCTTAGATGGCCTTGATTTTTGATGGATCCAAATCAATGCCTCGCTGATTGACTATAAATCCTAACAGCTTTTCGGATGAAACGCCAAATGCACACTTGGTAGGGTTACGTTTAATGTCGTACCTACGAAGCCTCTGAAAGAACTTCCTCAAATCTTTGACGTGGTCGGCCTGCTGCTTTGACTTGATGATTACATCATCTACGTACACCTCAATCTCTTTGTGAATCATATCATGGAATACAGTGGACATTGCTCGCATGTATGTTGCCCCAGTGTTCTTTAGACCAAATGGCATTACTCTATAGCAATAAGTGCCACGCGGCGTGATGAATGTCGTCTTCTCTGCATCTTCTTCATCCATCTGAATCTGATGATATCCAGCAGAGCAATCCACGAAATATCCAATCTCACGCCTTGCACAATTATCAATCAGGATGTGGATATTGGGTAGCGGGAAGTTGTCCTTTAGGCTTGCTTTGTTCAGATTGCAGTAATCAACGCACACTCTGATCTTGCCATCCTTCTTTGGTACTGGCACTACATTGGCCAACCATTCAGGATATCGAGTGACTCGAATAACCTTCGCATCTAGCTGCTTGGTTATTTCTTCCTTAATCTTCACACTCATGTCAGTTTTGATTTTTCTCAATTTTTGCTTGATAGGAGGGAATGTCGGATCAGTGGGCAATTTGTGAACCACTAGATCAGTGCTTAAACCTGACATGTCATCATACGACCATGCAAACACATCTTTGTATTCCATGAACGTTTCGATTAATTCTTTTCGTGTTTTGGGTTCGACATGGATGCTTATTTTAGTCTCTCTAATGTTACATGTGTCCCCTAAATTGATGGCTTCTGTATCGTTCAAATTGGGCTTAGGTTTTTCTCAAAATGACTTAATTCTTTACTAATCTCCTCAAAAGCCTCATCTTCGTCAAATTTTGACTCGTACTCATACTCAACCTTTTGAACGATTATCTCATATTGATTTCTTAGACTGGGTTGAGGATTCCTTATGCACATCATATCATTTGAACCGGCGTAAACGGAACTGTACAGAAAAGAAAAGAAGAAAATAAAATATAAAATTTAGGGATTGAAAAACAAGAAGAAATTGCATTTCATTAAAATGGAAGATACCAAAGTTTGCACACTTAAAAACAAACTGAAATTCGGAATACAACCCTGAAATAATCCATACAAACTTAAAGAAAAATCAAAGCAGACTACCAAGGCTCCCTCTGGGTAGGGAGATGAGTAGCCTTCCAATTATTAATCTTCGCTTTTGGCCCGACAAACAGTATTTCTGCGTGGCTAGGACCCTCGCCGAGTTCTAACATGTTCACCTTGCTGAACAACTGCTTAAATCTCTCTATCAACTCCTTATCAGGGATAATCTTATTCTTGGGAATCATCGTCGCTGGTCGTTTTCTGGTACCCGCCTTGACAAATGACCTGGAGAGACGTGGGACCGGTTTTGGAAGGACCCATGCCCTCTGTTTTAGCTTTTTGGCTCTTCTTATGTCTGCGGCTGTGGGTTGGAATCCCAGACCAAAAGTTCCCGCATTTCTAGGGAGGGACACCGATTGTACGATGCCTTGCAAAGCAGATCCCAGACCCTTCCCTAGTACGAACCCATTCTTCAGCATTTCATATGGTACCATGACCGATGCAGTTGTTACCTTCGGGTTAAGGATACACTCTCCCCCCCCCTGCACTTTCTCGACTGTCATTGTGTTTGAAACTTGATAGACCCAAGGCCCCTTGTCATCTTCCATTTCTATAAGTGGCACAATGGTGTCACTGTGTGCGCACAAATTGTCTTCCCCATGCACTACTATCTCCTGCCTGTCCCATTCGAATTTGATCATCTGGTGAAGAGTTGATGGTACTGCTTTGGCGGCGTGGATCCAGGGTCGACCCAATATCATATTGTATGAGACAGCTATATCCAGTACATGGAATTCCATTATTAACTCCACTGGTCCTATCGTCAATTCCAATACTATGTCCCCGACTAAGTCTGCCCCCGCCGTCGAATCCTCGCACGCAGATATTGTTCTTGTGGATCCTCCCGTTCTCTACTTTTAACTTAGTCAGAATGGAAAGAGGACAGATGTTCGCGCTTGAACCATTATCAACCAATGCCCATGTGACCACAAAATTCTCACATTTTACTGCCAGATAGAGGGCCATGTTGTGCTCCGTACCCTCTACGGGCAGTTCATCAACAGAGAAAGTGACCGTGTTCACTTCGAATATCTTGCTGGCTATTTTCTACAAGTGATTCACAGTGATTTTGTCAGGTACATGCGCCTCGTTCAAGATATTCATTAATGTCTGGCAATGTTCGTTCGAGTAGATCAATAATGAAAGCAGGGAAATCTGCACTGGGGTCTTCTTCAGCTGCTCTACAATGGAATAATCCCACATTTTCATCTTTTTTTAGGAACTCTTCCGCTTCTTCTTCGGTCATGGGTTTCTTTGCCAAAGCTGAATTATCCTTAGCTTTTCTCAACTCTGCAGGAGAAAATCATCTTCCTGACCGAGTTAATCCTTGGGCCTCGCATACCTCCTCCTTGACCTCCCTTCCTTTATACATCACTGCCACTCGTCCGTAGTTCCAAGGAACAGCCTTGCTGCTGATTATTGGCGATTGGGTTATCGGTTTGATGATAACTTGCTCGACACGGGCCCCTTCCGCAGTTATGACGGGTCTGCTGACTGCTCCTGACACAATCACCTTTACTTTCTCTTGTCTCATTTTGATCTGGCTTGGAGACCCCTCATTCACTACCGCCGATGGCCCAACACTCTTTTCAATCAACTCGAGCGCTGACCCTTCCCCTGTTGTTCGTTCATTGTCTTTGTTTCACTGGACCGAATTGTCATTACGGTCTGTGATGTCTTCTTCGGCTCTCCCCCTTTATGCACAATTTCGATCATGTTCGTCTCTGGGTGGGCTGGTATTGGGTTCCTGTTGATGTTAGGTACCTCAGGAGCTTGCACTTCAATTATGTTAGTGTCCATGAGCTCTTGTATTGCATTCTTCAAGTGCCAACACTTCTTGGTATCATGCCCCGGGGTACCCGAACAATACTCGCAACTGATCGAGTAATCAAGGTTTTTTGGAGGTGGGTTCGGCAGTTTAGATGGTATTGGCTTTAGCATATTCAGTTGTCTGAGCCTATGGAACAAACTGACATATGATTCTCCCAATGGAGTGAATGTTTTCTTCTTTTGCGCCATGTCACCCCTGAATGCCGGATTAGGTCGGAAATTTCGACCGGGAGGGTTGCTATTCTGTGGAGCGGGAGCATGCCATTGGTTGTGAGGTGGAGGTTGGTTGTATGCTTGAGCATGGTGAACAGAAAAATGAGGTTCGGGATGCGGGTAGTAGTGTTGGGGTGGGCTATATGGAGTGTGGGGGTAAGTCTGAGCGTTGGGTGGAGGTTGGTTATAGTGTGGTGAGGGGCCTCGGCGTCCGAACCAGGCTTTGTACTTAACCGTTTCAATGTCTTCTTTCTTCTTTTTCCCGAGCACACCCCCCGTGCCACTTTGGATAGCTTGAGTGGTTGCTTTGATTGCTCAATAACTCAGAATCTTGTTGGACTTAAGTCCTTCCTCGATCATGCCGCCCATTTTCACAACCTCGTCGAAAGACTTTCCGATTTTGCATTACCAAGTGACCAAAATAAGTCGGCTCCGATGCTTGCAAAAAGTAATCAACCATTTCTCCCTCTTTCATCGGAGGGTCGACCCTCGTAGCTTGTTCCCTCCAACGGAAACCATATTCCCTGAAACTCTATCCAGGTTTTTTCTCCAGTTTTATCAACGACACACGATCCAGAATGATTTGTAGATTGTACTGGAAGTGGCTGGCGAATTATTGTCCCAAATCATCCCAAGTATACCACCTACCATGGTCCTGTCGCGTATATCATTCTAATGTAAACCCGCTCAAACTCTGGCCGAAGTACGCTATCAGTAACTCATCCTTTCAACCCGCCCCTCTCATTTTGCTGCAAAATCCTCGCAAATGTTCCACCGGATCACCATGCACCTCATACAGATCGAACTTAGGCATCTTGAATCTCGCTGGTAACTGAACATCAGGGAACAAGCATAAATCCTTATACGCCATACTGACTTGGCCGCTCAAACCTTGCATATTCCTGAAAGATTGCTCCAGGCTTTTTACTTTTTGGAACATTTCTTCCTGCTCCGAGTTCTTTGTTTGCTTTTTAGGTTCTGCGGAGATACCAGGTTAAGGATGGTAAAAGTATGGTTCAGGTGCTTTGAAGGTGGGTTCGGGAGGGTAATATTGATTATCGCGCGCTTGGAACACAGGCTCACTGGAAGACCTGTGGAGTGGGGCTTGTGCAGGTGCCACAATGACAAGGGTAATTGGTGGAGGGTATGGAACTGTTTTTGGGATTTGTGGTGTTTGGGAGGTGGGTCCCTGATGATGCTTAAAATTTGGGGATAAATTCGAAACAAGCTGTTCTGGAGACGGGGTGGGTATTGGGAGGAAAGAAGGGTTAGCAGGATAGGCTGGTGGTGGCTGACCCTTCGTCCAGGCCTGGTACATCTCAGCCATTTGCTGTTTCAATTTATACATCTCATCTTTCATTGCTTGCACGTCTACCTCTTCTACCTTAGCGCTTCCTTCTCTATCGGGGCTAGACATAATTACTGGTATCGGTCCCTTCGATCTGGTTTGATAATGGTAATAGGCCAGTACACTTTAGGTAAACTAACTGCTTGAATTCTCTGGGACAAGAAACAAACTTGTTAGTTTTTAGAGTTTGACATATATGCAATCGCACGTTGGGATGCAATGCACCTAGGCAGTTAACCATTTCTATCATGTATTTGCTCCCAGTTGCGTGCGTCATTCCGGCTTTTCATTATTTTGGTTATTTTCATTTTTCCTCTTTTTTTTCTTCTTTTTAGTGGTGGTCGAATCTTATGTGGATTGCCTACGTATCATGTCCCTGCATGAATCAGAACGTGCGTAGTTCTTGCTGATGAAAAATAAATGGCCACATATTTGCAAAAAATGATTGTTCTTATTATAACACTTGGAATAAGTGACAAACTTTGAAAGGACAAATAAAGCAAACTCAAAGAGAATCTGACTTACAAACTTTAATGATGAAAATACAAATTCAAAACAGAGATTAAGAGTACATTAATGCCTTAAAATTTCCTGGAGCCCGCGAGGCATAATTCTGCCTTGCCGTGGGCCTTTGTGCGAGATCCCTTTGGAGCCTATCCAGATCGCTCATTATTTGCTGGATGAATGTCATCACTACCGCAAAGAAGGTGGTACGAGTCATGTTCTCGCACACTCGGCATTTTGCAGTAATGTAATGTGCAATGTTTACGACCTTTTCTCTAATCATATCCTTTTCCCGCAACAGCCTTCCTATATGTTGATCCCCGGTTTCCAGCACTTGGGCATTATGAAGGAGTTGGTCTTGAAACTTATGCATTTGTTCCTCAATTCGTGCCATCAGATCGTAATAGCGTTTCCTATCTGCTCTGTGATCTTTAACTTGCCTGAATACCCTATTTTTGAGAGTGACTATTGTTCCTTTCAGGATAGTGACACTTCCCTCATAATCTCTCTTCATCTGCTGCATATAGAGTGCTCGCTCTTTCGTGCCCTTCGCCCATCTGGCCCGAATCCTTGTCAAGCTAGCTTCAGATCTTTCCAAGTCTATTTGGCTCTCGCGGGATTTTCCCTTCAATTCATTTATGAGTTTTTGGTGAGCCCGGCTTCTTTCTGGTTTTCCGACAACTGTTCTCATTTCTTGGATACGAGCTTTAAGGATCCCATTTTCTTGAATCAGATTTTTCTTCTCCCCTTCATCTGCAGCGGCTTGAACATCTTTTTCAAATTGAAGTTGCATTGTCTGTTTCTCCAGTTTGCTTATTTTGGCCCTGTAGGTTTCTTCCTTTGCTAGCCATAGCCATTGTTCTCATGAGTCATCCGTAAATTGCTTGACATGGTCTCTTTTGGCGGGTCTTAGAGGAATGTGAAATCTCTTCTGGAACCATACCTTGTACTTTGGGTCCACTTCACCCCTAGCTAAATCTCGGACCATGGTTGTGGGCTCGAGGAACCTGCACTCATTCCATAACTTGCGAATTCTGTCCGCTGGAAATGCAGCTTTGGGACCTAAATCGATGGCTTGCTTGCTCAGGTCTTCATAATTAGGGATAGTTTGAAATCTCCCCAACAGCCACAATACCCGATGGGGAGCATATGGCTGGATGCTCCGGATGCCCATTAAGAGAATATAACACTCTTCAGCCGACATGTATACCGCTTCAGTGGCGGGAAGCCACCCAAATGCCCATTCAATTTTATCAGATTTTAAGGATTCTAGCTGCTTAAACCAAACTTCAGTACCTTCTGGAAATTCAATACCTGTTACTCGTTGGTCAAACTTTTCAATGAATTTTAACCCGGTCAAACCAACATTCATATACCCCGCCTGAAGACAAAGGTATTCTTGTATCCACAGTTGAAGTAGCAAATTGCAACCCTGAAAAAATCTTCCTCCTTCCTGACAGAAGGTCAAAGCTCGGTAGATTTCTGACAGAATCAAAGGAACCATAGTGTTGTTGGCCTTTTTGATCGCAACATCGATCATCCTTACGAGGCATATTTCTATCTTAGTATCCTTGCATGGACAGATCACCACCCCAAGAATGCTGTTATGGATGCCAAACCTCGCCTCACCTCCCATTTGTCTGTATTTCCGGCATGGGTTAGCCCAATATTTGGCTCTTCGAAACCCCGAGGACTACCATAACATTGATACAAAAACATGAGAGTACAACATCCTTGAGACAAATACTCGTTCTGGACATCACGACTAATACTCAGCAAATCCAAAAATTGATGTAGAGATACCGGTCTTGGCGACAAAAGATATCGACCTCTCAAGTTTCCATTGAGGCCTGCGTAACCTGCCATCTCCTCCAAGGTCAGCGTGAGCTCAAAATCTGAAAATCGGAACACATTGCGAGTGAGGTCCCAAGAGGGTATTAGTGCTTTGATAACATCCTGCCTTCGCTTGATGTTCAATAACCCAACGAGACCGCCCAGAACCTTCACTACCGTCTCTCTGCTACCCTTGCCTAAGTCGTACCACCACAGATGGAGCTTCAGAGGGATCTCTTTAAGGACTGTGAAGAGTTCAATTTCAATTGTGCTCATCCTGCATATTTATATAAGATGATTTTATTGACTCCAAAAATGATCATATTTTTTCAAAAGGATTACTTTTTAAGAAAACTCACATATTGGTTTTGCAAATACGGCCTTTTAGCACTTCAAGGAGGAAGATTTGAAGGTTGTATCCGTTAACCGTAAGAAATGACTCATTTGGCTTTTTCAGACAAGAATGGCGTCACCTAACTTATTCATGACAACACTGAAAATGTTTGTTGTTTTTGGGGATATTTCTATAAAGGGGAAGTTGGACCCGATGGGGGTTGCCTACGTATCTCACATCCGGTGAGAATAAAGCTGACGTAGTTCGGGCAAATAAAACAAACTATTTTGAAAACAAAACGTTTCTTCTTTTTTTTTTTGGTTTTGAAAACTTTCATTCTGTCAAAAATTCGGCAGAGTTTCGACACTATTTGGGCATTGGTATTTTTAAAATAGGTGATTAACTCTTTCACCCTCTACACTGCTATCTCTTTTTTTTCGATTTTTCCAATATTCAAAAACCGGTCATCATGCAAGTCTGAAGCAAATAAGTGCACAAGTAGCAAGTGAGATGCATCAGGATGGTCTTTTTATTTTAGGTACACCTGTCCTAGACAGACCTAACCCCTGTGTTGAATCTCCAAAGTCAAATGCACATGAAGCAAACAAACATTCCTACTAGGGATCCGACATGAGGCTTTGTTTTTCTAGGTTTATTGTTTTAGACTTGGCTTACCCGAGCGGACGACTCGAGCTGAGGGGGGGGAGGGGGGGTAGCGTACTGGGGATACAGAAGCTCCGTCGGCTTAGCAACTTATCCAAACCTCGTTCTTAAATGGAAAAAGACTCTAAGCAGAAGAGAAGATTACACAAAGTGCACCTTCTCCATGACGTAGATGACTCAGAGAGAAGAAGGGATTCGTAACAGTTTATATACAATTCACCAAATATCAAAGCGGTAAAGCATTTAGCACATATAGCATGAAACATGAAGAAAAATTAGATAATATACAATCCAAATACAACAAATATACCAAGCTCGAATACTTGAACCCTAAACCAAAGTTCTGGGTTCTTGTCCCCAGCAGAGTCACAAGAGCTGTCACACCTCCATTTTTCTACTACACCCCGTGAAGGGTATAATAAAAGGAGTTTTTCCAATTAAAAGACAATCAAAACAGGATTCGTTTTATTAAAAGATTTAGAGTCGCCACTTGGAAGATTTATGGTGTCCCGAGTCATCGGTTTGAATCCCGAATCGAGGAAAGGGTTTGACTCTGTATTACAGTCACGAACCAGAAATCCGACTAAGGAATTCTGTTAACCCGGGAGAAGGGGTTAGGCATTCCTGAATTCTGTGGTTCTAGCACGGTCGCTAAACTGCTATATTTGGCAAAAAATCTAATTTCAGTACGTGTTATCCTATTGTGCAATTTTAAAATTACTTACCGCTTTTAATCAAATTTTAGAAAATGAACGTCGTTTAAAAATATGTTTTTGGATCACGTCACATGAGTTTCACCCGGATCCTCGACACGCTCTTATTCAACGTTTTAGGATTTGGATTTGGGTTGCAAGAAATGCACACCCGTATTTAATAAGGTAAAATTATTAAAAGCGCACCTAAAGTGACTAATGGGTTATTATCTTTACGGAGGGCCGTGAAATTCGCTAAACGGCATGCCCCGAATTCTAAGTTTTTTGATATAAGCATTAAATGAGTGCCCCGCAATTTATGCCTTTTTTTTTGGCGAGGCTCATCTCATCTTATTATTTAAAGGCCATCATAGAGCAAACTATAATTATTCTATTGGGTTTGTCTCTAAAGAGCCTTAGTTAATTAATATTATTAAAATTCGGGCCTCAAGTTCAAGTCCGGATTCAAACAAAAGGGAAAACCTCTTAATTTGAACCCGCCACCTAACTCGTAAGCCCAAATCTATATTGAAAATTAACATCGTATCCCTAATATGATTTTACGTCTTCAGTACTTTTGAAATTTCCAACATGGCCTAAGAAGAGGGAATACCCCAGTCAGTTTTGTTGATACCTAATTTTTTCCTAAGTATTTTTATAAACAAAATACTTTAAAAATAACATATATGTGCATATATGATCACACCCATGAGTTTTGGTACTTTACCAAATTTTTAATGATTTTTAAAACCAATTTGTTGCCTATTTTCATACAATAAAATCCAATAATTATTCCCAAAATTATCACTCTTGGTGAATAATTTATTTCATTCTCACATTTACACCAAAATATAATTAAGGTAATTTTTGCACATTTTTACAAATTCATTTGGTATTTTTAAAGCTAAATTGCATATAATTGCAATTATAGCCTATTTCGTAATTGATAGCATCTTATAATTATAAAATCAATCCCAACATTTTTAAACTACTGTTTATATTATATTTCTTTACCCAGTACTTGTAATTTGTTTTTAGAATCATTATTGTTATTTTATAAAATAAAAATGTGAAAATTGGTTATTTACGATTTAGCCTCAATTGTGTTTCAATTTCAACCCATTTTTGCACCCCAATTCACCCCCCAAATTCAAGCCCAAATTGCCCAGCCTAACTACCCTGCCAACCCAACCCCTGACCCAATCACCCAAACCGGCCCGTTTCCCTTTTAATCTGAGACGTTGATCATTTTGATCAACGGCCCAGGCTCCCCCTTACCTTAATTAATTCCCAACGACGCCCAAACGCTCCCCATTCTCTCAAAGACCGACGCCTCTAATCCCTCGTCTTTCTCAAATGCTCTCACCCACCTAAAACCCTAATAGCCGCCTGCCCCCTCTTTGACCTCAAATAAACGGAATCCATGGCTAATCTAACCACGGACGACCTCTACTCACCACCTACTGCTCCCACACGCCTGATCACTGAAGATTCGAGGCTAGACCTCAAGGGTCTTCATCCAAACCTTGGTCGATTCGAGATTCTCTAGGCGTTTCCGGCCTTGCTCTGCCGTATCTTGGCCTCTTGAGCCTGGATTCGACGTTATCAACTCAGATCCGTTCTCGTGACTTCCAAGCCTTTCTCGTCCTTTAGGGTTCTAAGAAGCCCTAGCCTATTCAAGGTTCCTTTTCATTTATTCTTTTAGATCTGTGCTAGATTTATGTTGTTGGTAACATTTTAGAGTTTTTCCCCAAATTTCCTCTTTCAAAACTGTTCAAATCAATTTTAGGGTTTTCTGAAAATGGCTCCTAAAATGTTTTCTGATTCTTTTACTTTCCCTTATGTGTGTTTATGCTCGTTGTTTTATTTCCTATTATGTTCGAGGCTGTTCTCTTATTTCTTACCGGATCTCTACAGAGATTTTTTTACATTTTGTGTTCACATGCTAGCCTAGGTTGTTGACTTACTTTTTTCTATATGTGTTCAGGATCATGCTTTAATTTTGTTCCTAAAGTTCCGCTAATCAGGTTCTAGCCTACCTTTGTCATAACGCTTGTGGTTTTCTCTTGTTTCTGTTTGTGCATGTCTGCATATCTCTGTGACCTTTTGTGACATTCTAGAACTTGCATGTCAGGAATCTTGGTTTCTTTTGAGGTTTCTGAATGTTTCTTCCTGCTATGTGTTTTGTCTGGTTCTCATCTCTAAATTGGTTTAACCTTGCATGCCTAATGTTTGTGCGCTCTTTATGCACGCTGAATGTCCCTGCAAAATAGCTGTCAATCTTAGACTAACTTCAGTCTTCCTTGTGTAAGGTTGATTAATTCTTTCCTTGACTAGTTCGAGAACATTCTTTAACCTTTCGACTCCCCTATTTTTGGTTGGGTTCATTGTTGATTTTTGAATCCTTGATTCCCTGATTTACTATGTGTTAATTGATTTACCGTGTTCTTGCCTTATTTAAGCTGACCGTGTGTTTTAAAGATTCTTTCCTTAATTAAAACCCCTATGTATTTACCCGTTATTTGTATGCTATGCACAATATGCTTACTTGATCTCCTTCCTTAAATAACTTTTGCCCTTTACCGTTCAAATTTGAATTCCTCAATTAAAGGGATTTTTCGCTACTGATCGATTCCAATTGATGCATGGTTATTTTCTTACCTTGTTTCCTGCCTGATATCAAACTATAAATACTCTCCTTCGTTCTCTTTGAAGACACGAACACAGAACGCAATCTGAGTTCACAAGTCACTCTTACTTAAAAAAAAACTCTCGCTCTCTTTTACTCGTGCTGATGTGGATTTGTTTACTCTACTTTCCCTTGCACTCTTTTGCTTCTCTACTAGTATGTCTCAGTTAGTTTACATGTCTCCACCACAATGTGTTTACTTCTGCCCACTTCTGTCCAATTCTATTAGTTGACATTTGTTTCTAGCATATTGTAACATGTTCCCCCTTTCATTTGTAATCCAGTATTTAAATTATGTATGCGCCCTCTCAGTTGCTTGTCATGAATTTGATACTTTATGAATCCCAAACCCTCATACCCCTTTATAAGTGAGTTGTGGTTCAGGCCATGAAAACATTCTAATATTATTGTCCATGATTCTGGATTGGATACTTTGAATCCTAAACTCAATCACTTCTCATTCCCTTCTCCCTTTATGTGTTTTTGAGATTTAGACTTGGGTCTGCCAGTGTCCTAATCACTGACCAAACCCTGGTCTGACCTTCAAGGGTTTGCTCATAATGTGTTTGATCATGTAGGTGATCAGGGGTGTGCTAGCCTACTTTGTGGATAGGTATGATCACCACATGTCATGGCTTCCCAATCCCCCTTTCACTTTGCACTTACTCTCAGCTATTAAGTTCTGCCCCTCTCTTGCAAGCCATGCTTTGGGACCCCCTGAGCTCCCTCTGAACTTGGATGCCTTAAAGCTGGCTCTTCCACACTGCATTGTTTCTATTCTAATGGTATCTTGGGTGTAAGCAATGCCGGAAATCCCTGAGATTCCTTGGAACTTTGAAACACCCTGGATAAAGAGAAGGCTTTGGAAATCTGGATCCCGGAAGTGGCTCAATCGCATATTATTAGACATTAAGGTTGAATTAGGCTGCTCGGATCTAGCTATTAGCTTCTGATGTATTTTTTCTATATTCCTGGTTTGTAATAACTTGTATAATCTCGGGGAGTATAGTAAAGGGATGTGAGAGTGGTCTTTACTTTCTTGTATCAAACGGGTAGAAAACATGATCCTAGGACTTTATTATTTATCCATCTAGAGATCCTGCCTGTAGGACCATTTTAATCACATAGAAAGCATGTCTATAGGACTTAACGCTCACTTTCTGCAATTATGCATATAGAAATCCTGCCTATAGGATTTAATTTTCTGCAAATTTATAGATATCATGCCTATAGGATGTGCATACGCATGACATTTGGCAAACTTTAGGATTAATAAACAAACATCCGTCCACACGTTTATTAATAGGTTCGGTAATCAATAACTTGTAGATATCATGTCCATAGGAGCTTCTTTTGAAACAAACTCGCTTAGCCTATTTCACAGCAGTAGCAATTGATTAGACGTTTCTTACATGCCTAAGTCAGTACATGTTTTCCAAAATGTAGTCTCTAATAAAACTTGTTTCAAATCAGCGTGTACTGTTCCCTAAAAAAATCTATTTCTTTAACTGGCATATCTTTTCTAAAACTACTTCTTTCTAATATTCTGCCCAAACGTGTTTTCCAACTCAATTCCTGTCATTCAAACTCATCGTTTTAAATCAGTTCTGCAACTCACTCTTTTCTTTAGATAACTCTGTCCCTTCTGGAATTTTCAAAACCTTTTCTTTTTTTGTGTCTAACCACTATTAGGCATTTGTTTTCCCTTTTGAATTAGTCTCTAAACGTCTGCAGCATACCATTTTTCTTCAAAACCCTTCTGCATAATCATCTTCTAAAATCAGTACTTTCTTAAATCAACTCGTGATTAATTCAGTGCCTTAATCTCCGACAACTGTATCCGAGTTGCGTAATGCAGACTTTCTATCCAAAAATATCTGTTGAAGTAGTCCGCTTATTTCTTAATTTTAATCTAAGACCAAATCAGTATTTTTCAAGGCATGTTAAACTACATCATTATTTGATTTCTGGGGGTTTGTTTGAGACTTATTTTCTTGTTTATTCTTCCCTTTATTTGGTACTTGTTTTGAATGTCGAGCTAGAATTTTATCGTTTAAACTCCACAATGGCCTACATCCCTTTCTTTCCTTTTAGGATTAGAAGTCCTACTACCCCAAGACTGATAGGATTGGGACGTGTATTAGCATGCGATAAGTAAACGATACCGTTCCACGCTTTAATACCTTAACGAGGTGGGAAGGGTAGAAATGGAGATGATGATTACACGATAACGCTATGTGTACAATTGGGTACCAGTGTTGTGCGAATGATCCATGTAATGTATAAACCTAGGACTCCCCTCTCCTTTTATTAGTTTAACATTTTTTTTAACATTAAAAGCTGCTGCACTTTCAACTTCTGTTTCTCACACGATTTTTGGTTTGCTTGCACTAATTGCTTGACTTCTTCCCTCTACTTGCACATTTCTTTTACAACTAAACTGCTCCCTATCTGAGTTTCAGTACTTCTTTTAACCTTTTTGTGCTTCCTGTTATTCCTATTAGTTTATTCACATTTGCATTTAAAGTCACAATTGTAGCTCGGTCGGGAACCACACTAGTGGATCTTGAGGGGTGCCTAACACCTTCCCCTCGAAATAATTTCAAACCCTTACCCAAAACTCTGGTCTGCATTTTTAATTCTTCTAAAAGTGTCCTAATGCACTATAATCATTAGGTGGCGACTCTCCAAACTCCAAAAACCCAATTCCCAAATGGGATAAGAGTTGTCTTCCCGAATGTCGTGAATCTGATTCCGCGAGGAAAAAGAGGGCGTCGACAGCATGGCGACTCTGCTGGGGATATCTTTAGGCTTTTACCATTTCATGCTGTATGTGACTTTACCTATTTCTTTATTGCTTTTGTTTAATGCCTTTATTTGAAATCGACTTATTTCTTTTGTTCCTTATTCTTTAATTACTTTCATTCACCACTTTTCCATCAATGCTGTTGTAATTTTTGAGCAATCATCCTAAACTTTATCATATGAACATGAAAATAGATATCAACATGTAAAACCAGTCGATCAGGGGTGCAGTCGACGGTTCCGTGCCTTTTCCTCTTGAGTTGTACGCTCAAGGGTACCTGTCTAATACCCCAATAGAAACCTTATTCCATTTAAATTGTACATGCATCATGTTCAAACCTAGCCGAGTCAGTTATGTTGTCCACATAATGACTCATTAAGATAGCCTCGTCCAAAGTCCACCGGGTTTCCTTGAAACCCAAACGGACGCCTCCATGTTCTGTGCATTTATTTGGAGAACTTAAGTTCTTGCTATGCTAATTATCGATTTAAATAGTCGAGTCTGGCGGGGGTAAGGGCCTAACACTCTGTTTTGAGGAAAATGAAGCACGAGAACCCCAGGTTTGGCATGGTAACCAACATTCATCCAAGGCTGCTGAACTGGTGGAACGACCTCCATTCTAGTGATCAAACACTCGTCCGCAAGTACTTAGGGAATCTTCCTTCTCTCCTAGAGATTCAGCCTAACAACAGAATCATAGAGGCTACAACATTGTTCTGGGATACTGACAAGTCTGTGTTCCGCTTCGGTGATCTTGAAATAACTTCTTTACTTGAAGAGATTGGGGGTTTAGCTGGAATTCCTTGGGAGACTCCGGGTTTGCTTATGCCAGAAAATCGCAAAGGAAGGGGTTTCCTTAAGATGATGGGATTGAAGAAAAACCCAGACTTGACTTGTTTGAAAGACTCTTACATCCCTTTTGACTATCTATATGAGAGGTATGGCCATAGCAAGTCATATCGCACCTATTCAGATGAATTTGCTATCACCTCATAGGGGCATGTCCATAAAAGGGTCTTTGTCTTCATGTTTTGCTTTTTGGGGATGGTCGTGTTCCCTATGAAGAAGACTAGGATCCACACCAGACTAGCCATGGTAACCAAATCATTGATGGAAGGGATTGGTGGGCAAACTTTCAGCATAGTGCCCATGATCGTCGCCGATATATACCGCGCCTTGAACAAATGTCAGCAACAAGGCAGTCATTTTGAGGGTTGCAACTTATTACTTCAGCTTTGGCTTATGGAACACCTCCAACAAGGGGAATACCGACAAAAGATCCTACGCAGAGATTGAGATGATCATATCGCCTTCCATCAGCCAAGGCGTATGAATTATATGCCTAAAATGTTTGCTCAACCGAAGGACGCTAGAGGATGGGTAGAATTGTTCGAAAATCTGAAAGAAGACCAGGTGCAATGGATGTTCGAGTGGTTCCCTACAGATGAATTCATTGTTCGATCCCAAGATGCGCCATTTTTCATATTGATTGGTTTTAGAGGGACTTATACTTACGCTCCTGTCACACCTCCTTTTTACACACCTACCCCGGAGGATAAAATGTATAAGGGAGTTTTTCTATTTAAAGTGACATTATTCGAATTAGGATTATTTATTTATTTTTAGAGTCACCCCATGGGATAGGATTGGGTTTTTTGTGTCCCAAGTCAGCGGTTTAATTTAAAACCCAAATCGAGGAGAATTGTCAACTTCCCAATTGGACTTTCCGAACCAGAAATTCTGTGTAATGAATTCTGTTGACCCGATGGAAGGTGTTAGGCACCCCCGGATCCCGTGGTTCTAGCACGGTCACTTAAATTATTATAAATGGCAAAAATATGATTTTTATACATGTTCCAACCTATATTGCAATTTTATAATTATTTACTGTTTTTAACTATTTTTTATGAAAGTGAACGTCGTTTAAAAACGTGTTTTTGGATCACGTCACATGAAATGCACCCGGATCCTCGACACATTCTTACTCTACATTTTGGGATTTAGATTTGGGTCGCATGAAATGCAATCCCTTATTTACGAAGGTAAAATTATTAAAAATGCGCCTAAAGCGACTAACGGGTTATTATCTTTGCGGAGGGCCGTGAAATTCGCTAAACGGCACACCCCAAATTCTATGTATGTTAAAGAAGCAATAATGAGGGCTCCGCAATTTATGCATTTTTTGTTTGGCGAGGCTCATCTTATTTTTTATTTAAAGGCCAACCTAAAGTGACTACGTTATTTCTATTTATTATTTGTCTCTAAAAGGGCTAATTAATTTACATTTATAAAATTCGGGCCACAAGTTCAAGTCCGAATTCAAACAAAAGGGGAAAACCTCTTAATTTAAACCCGCTACTTAACTCGAAGGCCACTTATCATATTTGGGAACTAAGTGTCATGACTATATCGAAAGACTAGAAGGCCAAACCTTGAAATTGCCATCTGTTCAGTATCCACCATTGTAGAATAATATGAAATGAGATGTACTCTGTGTATGTCAAACAAGTTAGCACAAGATTCCATAAGATAATTCTTCTACAGAACTTTCAATCTAATCCCTACTTATGCTTGACCTTCTACAGAGATGTGCTCTAGCATGTTTTCAAGAATTGAAATCTGAACAAAACAATCGAAACAAAGAACATTCTATAGAGACATTGGCGTAAGTAACTGATGAGTATGAAGACTAATCACGTGCCCCGCCATCACGTACAACATAGAGTAAGTTTCAGTTCTTCCAATATTATACAATAAAACTCATCTTAGGTAAATTGGCAAAAGGAGAACAATTAAGCTTTAAAATCCAGTAAATAACTCATAAGTGTATGTTTACACATTTCCGTCCCAAATATATCCATCCAATAGTGTACTCAAAAATACAATTAACTATATAAACTTACTGCCATATTTATAAAGCAAACAAAATCCATTACATCAATTCAAAAATTGTATCACGCACAGGACTTAGTTCAATGCAGCAAAACAAGCTAATCAGCAACTACACTTGGAACATAAAGCCCAGAATTCTCGTTCCTTCAACTTTGTTAAATATTAACCAAAAGGAATTCAAGCAATAAAATGGTTGAAAAAGAACAACAAGAGATGCGAATTTCCAGCAATTGAAATACCATTAAAACTCAACTTTCACGTTAGTGCTTATATACCCCAACTCCCACACTAACACAGATTTGAAGTAAACTACACAAAGGCTCAAACTCATAAAGTCTCGAAACAAAGCTCAACCAACTATTGGACAGTCATAGTACACTGCCAACACTGTAATGGTTCAATATCCAAAAATTTCCAGATTTGTTTTACCCAGAATAGTGAACTAGCTTGAACGATAATTAGCCTAAACAATAATTGACATAGATATCGTATTTCAAATTAACTCATGATTTCGTTCAAATTGAAGAAAAATATACGTTCACTAGACATCAAAGTAGCATTAATCGGAATTAAAGCAGAACCACAAAATTAAACATAAATTCAACAATTTTTAATCATTCAATGAAGGTATAATACAAAGGAATCGAAAACTTACCTAATCGAAAAGCAAAATGACCGAAACAAACAAAATGAAAGCTGTAAATTGCTGCTACAGTCGGAGCGTAGTCCGTTCCAGAACGAATCAGTGAAATTAGCGAGCAAAATACACTTCCGTAGCTCGAAGATCAAATCCGAAGAAAAGAAATCGAGTTTTGAAACTTTGATACCCGATTCCATTGCGAATCTTCCATGAAATTCCAGTTTTCCTTATTTTTTTCCCGACTTTGTGGTTTTCAGATCTAATTTCGGATCTTTGGATTCAAAACAAAAAATGGTTTCAACTGTCTACGTGTGATGTGCCTGTATGAGATTGGGAGAGGCGCTCCTTTTCTCTATCAGGAGGAGGGTCTCGATTTTGGCGTGTGTTTTGGTGACGGAGATTGGAGATTCTGGGGCTGTTGTTTTTGGGGTGGACTTCGTGAGTGTGTGTGTTAGTGATATAAGAAGAGGAACGAGGAGTGGTCTGTGGTGTTTTCAAATGTGGAGGGGGTCTTTTCTGGGGGAATATTTTTTGGGGGAGGTCTTATGTGGGGAATATTTTTTAGGGGGAAGGTCTTATGTGAGAAATATTTTTGGGGGAAGGTCTTATGTGGGGGAATATTTTTTGGGAAAATATTTTCGGGGGGGAAAGTCTCATATGGGAGAAGGTTCTTCCAATTCTTCTTTATTTATTCCCAACTTTCTTTTTATCTATCTTTTTTTTATCAAAAGTCTTAGAATTAAAAATCCTAAAAATATAAAATTATACTAATTATAAAATTATAAAAGCTACTTAATCCTAAATTGAAAGAGAAAAATCAATTAAAAAAATTGTAAAACTGAAGCATTTTTTGTGATTTTTAATTTTTAATTTTTATAAAACAAGTAACTATCGATTAAACCTAAAATGTAAAAGATAAGGCCTAGACGTCATACGTGATATTTTTGTTATTTTTCATGATTTAAATGCAAGAAAAATGCAAACAATTAATAAAAATCTATAAAAATTTTAAAATGGCAAATAATTAAGGAAAAATCTATTTTCTCAGGTTTTTGTAGGAGTATTTCGTATAGGAAAAAAATCACGTGCTTACAGCTGCCCCTCTTTGCTCGGAAACATGAAGAGTTTTCGGGCAAAGATAAAGTGAGCAATATGAGTGATTTTTGCCCATTTGAAACTCCATGAGAAGCATTTTTGAAAATAGTCTGACCGAACCTTGCTTCAGAGGTTGCCTACATATCCTTGGCTATAAAGGAATTAGTTCAGTGTAGTTCTGGATGTTTTGGTAGCTGGGACTACCAGGAAGTTGTGATTTCGCTGTTGTTGCTACTGTTTCTGCTTGCTGAGCTCCTTATTACACCAAAATGAAAATCAAGAGCTAAGCTAGATAGGCCTATCAACTATGAGTTACAAGATTCCTATCTATAATTCTCTTGAAACTTGATCTTGAGTCTTAGCTGATTTTGATGTGGACTCCAATCTGAATCTTGATGCTCGCAAGTTGTAGGTGTATACTTCTTCATGCAGCATTGGGTCAAAATAGGATCGGCGGAGCTTGTGACCTCAATCAGATTTTGAGCATTC
Organism: Nicotiana glauca; assembly: GCA_026770625.1. Taxonomy (NCBI): domain Eukaryota; kingdom Viridiplantae; phylum Streptophyta; class Magnoliopsida; order Solanales; family Solanaceae; genus Nicotiana; species Nicotiana glauca. The sequence continues at coordinate 56,901 of MU764619.1, read as the reverse complement.
CGCGCCCATGCTTGCTTTGCATTTGAGTTCATTTCTTTTTGTTATTTTCTTCTTTTCTTGATTCTGTATTGAGACTTATTCCATTGGTCATCTCGCACCTTGTGTCTTAAGGGCGGCCTGCTTAAGATACCAGAACAAACAAACGAACGGAATTTTCTGCCCTAGTTTTCATTAGGAAAATTTCGTGAGTTAGTTGTGACACATATCTAAGCAGTCAAATCAGGATTGTATACCCTTGTGGATGGATCCAGGTTATGCTGGAAAATGAAAAGGGTCTCGGGTTATGCTGGGACGAAAAGAAAAAAGCTCCTCGGGTTATGCTAGGGAGATGGAAAGAAAAAAAAAAGCTCCTTGGGTTATGCCAAGGAGATCCTCGTTTTTTTGCAGGATTTGGAAAGAAAAAGATCCTTGGGTTATGCCAGGGAGATCCTCGGTTTTTTGGCTGGGGTTTGGCAAGATAAAGCTGCTTGGGTTATGCCAGGGAGATCCTCGGTTTTTTTTGTTGGGATTTGAAAGAAAAAGCTCCTTGGGTTATGCCAAGGAGATCCTCATTTTTTGGCCGGGATTTGGAAAGAAAAAGCTCTTTGGGTTATGCCAGGGAGATCCTCGGTTTTTTTGCCGGGATTTTGGAAAGAAAAAAGCTCCTTGGGTTATGCCAGGGATATCCTCGATTTTTTGGCCGGTATTTGGAAAGAAAAAGCTCCTTGGATTATGCCAGGGAGATCCTCGATTTTTTGGCCGGGATTTGGAAAGAAAAAGCTCCTATGCTACCATGATTGGTTTTTCTTTTGGGTTTTTCATTTTTATTTCTTTTCTTCTTCTTTTTTTTTCTTCTTTTCTTTTTCTTTTCATATTTTAATTTTGATTTAGCAAAACGCATGAAAGAATTTTGGGGAAACTCCCTTTATGGTCGTTTTCCTGCTGCAAAGCTGTTTCAGCGCTTGCGCATTTCATTTCTTTTTGGGCTGCGCCTGCTTCTTGCACAATTGCTCTAAATAAGACCTGTTTTCAACAAAGACAATTTGTTAGTTTGAAACGGTGGTTGATTTTGTGGCCTTGATCATCCCAATTGCTTGATACCGCCCCCCTTTCCGTTGAGAACCTTGCTGCTTATTGGCCTTGAAGGAGAATCTCTTTTCAAAACCAATCGGGTTCATCCTTAGGACTTCATGATGACTCGCCCGTGTGGGCTCTAGACTTTTTACTCTGTTCTTCTCTTAGGACCTTTGCCTTTGACTTTCTTCCTTTTCCAATGTCTTTGCTTCGAAAGCATCAACCACCATGGTCAAATTTGGATTGGACTGACGCAACCACTAAGGCTGGGTATTTTCTCCAGCTTTTGCCAGGCGGAGCCCGATAGAACCTATCCTGCCACCTTTCTTTATAGTAATTACGGAATCAGTGTTAAACCGAAAGGGATTCAAAGAGAAGTATGCAAAAAGGCAAGCATATGAGTTTGAACAGAAACGTCCCTTTAGGGGAAAAGAAGGACTTATCTGGGGTGCATGCTGGCTTTGAATGAACATGACATTCTTCTTGGACAAGATGCCTAACCCACACAAACTTTCCAGCTTCTTGTGAACCCATTGATCCGCGTTTCAAAACCAGGTAACCTTGCCAAGACTCTTTTAGTGATGTGATATCTTTTTTTCGGTCGACATTGCCCTTTGCGGGTTTTCGTCTATCGACCTCTCTCATTTCTCTTCTCACCGTCGCCCAATAGTGCTCTTTGCGAGTTTTCACTATGCGGACTCTCTCATTTTTAGTTTCTTTCACTAAAAGACTCTCTCATTTTATTTCTCTCAATTTGAATTGTATCGGATTCCAACAATGACGTTTTTCATTTCCCTTCCTTTACCAATTGATCGAAAGGACGTGAATAATGTCTTTGGGTAAAAAGGATTTGGGAGGAACTACAACTTTGGAACCGTTTCGACGGATTCATAGTCGAACCATCATATCATCTGCCCCAGTTTCAACTTTTGGGGAATTGGGATCTTTGTTTTGGTGTGACTGAACCTCAAGGAGAGGCTGCCTACGTATCCTTTCGGAATCAAGTCAAACGTAGTTTATGCAAAACAATTGTTTTGTTGTTTTTTTTGTTTTGTTTTTTTCTTTTCATCATATTTTCTTTTTTTTTCATATTTTCTTTTTTTTCTTTTTTTTTCGATAATACTTCCGGGTTCCAAAGAGGGTGGCCAAAGAAGAGTAACCGGCTCGAGTGGGTTTGTGAAGGGCTGATAGTGTTTGGATAGCGAGAAGAAAAGCCTTCGTCATCTCAATTGTACAAAAAACCATGACCACAGAGAGCCTAAACATAGTACCTTTTAACTGCATCTGCATTCACAGTTTTTTCGGGATTATTTCCTTCGATATCTCCCAAATACAATGCTCCTCTCAGCAATATTTGCCGGATGATGTATGGACCCTTCCAATTAGGAGCGAATTTTCCTTTTGCTTCCTGGTGATGAGGGAGAATGCGTCTTAACACGAGTTGCCCCACTTCAAAATTCCTGGGACGCACCATCTTGTTGTAAGTGCGGGCCATTCTTTGTTGGTACAATTGCCCGGATGTGCCCTAAGTACAACACACTATTTTGTTGTAATGTATGGACCTTTCCAAGCCGCGAACCAATTTTCCTTCAATTGTTCCAATTCATTGTTTTATTTTGCCAAGGTTACCTTCTTTGCATTTCGACCCTTGATTCATGATTTCGAAATCTGACAGCGTTTTGGGATCTAGGCATGAAGTCCGCAAGCATGTCATGTTATTTAAAGCTGCATTATTAGAGCTAAAGAGAAGAAATGAAGAAGAAGAATAACAAAATCAGAAAGAATAAAGAAAAATAAACGATGAAACATTGATTTCATTTCTTGGAATTTTGAAGATAACAGGGTTCACATTCGGGAATTTAAAGATAAGAAACTACAAGAAACATCTGAGTTACACCCTGGAATAACTCGGGATGCAGAAAAAGTGGCAGGGCCAGTCTATCGGGACTCCCGCCTGATCGGAAATGGCGTAGCCTCCCATATAGAGCACCTCAGCGATGCTAGTACCCTCCCTTGGCTGAACCATGTTGGTTTCATAAAGGATTTGTCTCATAGCTCCACATATTTCCTCACTTTCTTCAGCTGTGAAAACCTCATCATCTTCCTCTTCCATATACTTAGGCTTGACAAAGGTCTCATACAGATATGGCATCGCATAATCAGCCCTTTTCATTTTTGAAAAAACACTTATGCTTCCTCAGCACTCACAGGCTTCATAGCCGAGAAACGCCTTATGGTGGTATTGTTTACCTCCTCTACATTTGAATATTTCTCAACAAGGGGTTTTTCTAGCAGCTATCCCAAGATCTCTTTAAACTTGTACGTAACCAACATCTGATGATAATTCCATGGTATCGCAGTAGGGCTCGTCATAGTCTTCTGTGGTACGCGTCCAATAACCACTGGCTCACTCAGCCGAGGTGGTTTGATTGTCCCCTGCACCACATAGGCTTGCTTGGGTACGTACATTTGTGTTCCCTTTTTCAAATCAGTTTTCTTCTCTGGTTTTGTCTTGGTGATTTTGCTCTTCTTTTTCCCTTATTCTTGCTTTGAGGCCCTCTTTGGTTTTCTTTCCGCATCATCGATAGCAATTATAGCTTTTAAATCTTGATCAAACTCCCTATATTCACAAATCATCCCGATCACTGGCACGTTGTTGTGAGCGAGCAGTGGATTATTGGTCACATTTGGGACATCCTCATCCTTCAACACAATTTTCCCTTGCTCGATTAAGTTCTCCACCGCTTGTTTCAGAGTCCAACAATCATTTGTATGATGGCCTTATGCCCTTGAATGGTATGCACACCTGACACCAGCTCTGTAGGCAGGCGATGCCGGATTTTGTCTGTTCTGAGGGACCGGCTACAGCAGGCCCATTTGGACAAGTTTCAGGAATAGACTAGAGTAAGATTCACCGATTGGTGTAAAGTTTGGTCTCTTGGGTGGTTCTCGAGGACAGCAGGTATTTTGCAGAGGTTTAGCATTATAGTGGTTCTGGTGGGGAGGTTGATTTCCTGGAAATGGAGCTTGGTTTCTATTGGCATGTTGGTGCGGTCGTGAAAAAGGTTGAGCATTCATGACTGCATACGGTTGAGGAATATAGGACATTTCTTGATGAGGGTAATAATGCTGGGGGGTTCTTTCTGAAAACATGGGTCTAGGAGCGCGGTGTCTTCTCGCACCCGAAGCTGCCATGGATGTTTTCTCTTTCGTCCTACCCTTTCCCATTCCTCCAAACCCTCCTTGGATGGATTGGGAGGTTGCTCTAATAGCTGATTGGCTCAAAATTCTTCCTGTTTTCAATCCATTCTCCACCATTTCACCAATTTTGATTGCCTTTGAAAAAAAGGTTTGCCCATAGCCGACATCATATGCGGGAACATACATAGGTCTGTATAGGAGACACTCTTTTGCCCACTTAAACCTTGTATATCTTTTAAGCTCTGCTCGAGGCTTCTCATTCTCTTCGCCATCTCATCCCATTCTAGGGCTTTGGGGGTTTTGTCTTGCCCCGGTGTAAACTCATATGGCGGCAACTGTGAGTAAGTATATTGAGGGTGATGAGGAGGGTCAGCCTGAAAGACGGGATTTTGGAATGTAAAAACCGAGGGGTCGAAGGCATGCTTTGGCATTGATGGTTTCGTGGTTGCGGAGCATGGTGGAGTCATGAAGATGTTGGGAGCAGCTCCGGATGGGAACACCTGGGGGCGAATCGGGGAAGGTGTTCCGAAGAAATGAGCAGTTATGGTAGGTTGCCCTAAATGAGTGTTTGGATGGCTGATGGGGCAGTAGTAGCACCTCCGGATCTAGGAAATAGCTCCGCGAATCCGGGGATGGTGCTTGGGGGTTCCTTTCCATTGTTCCAAGCATCCCACATTTCCATGAGTCGCAGGCGCAATACCTAATTTTCTTCAACTGTAAGGGACTCCGAGGCTGGGACCCCCAAGATGGGGTTGTCTTAGGATATGGGAATTGCATGCAGGGTCATATCTATAGACATTTATTTGCTGCCTCTTCATCTGGTGAAGTATTGATGTGATGCCAGCGTACCGCAACCAACCACCGTTTCTAAAAGCTAAGCTGGAGATTGACAACAACAACGGTTAGTGTGATGCGCCTATACAGTTAAATGAATATCTACATGTTTGCTTCGGTTGCATGCGTCATCCTGGCTATTCTTTTGTTCCCTTCACTTTTCTTTCTCTTTTTGTTTTATTTTCTCTCATTTTCTTTTCCTTCTTCTCTCTTTATTTCATTTTCCGCTCTTTTCTTTTCCTTGGCCATGGTTTTTCTCTCAATGCCTTATTTTCTTTTTTTTGTGTTTCTTCTTTCTCTCTTATTTTTCTTTCATTTATTTCCCTCGCTTTTCTCTTTTTCTTTGGATTACGGTCGAATCTTATGTAAATTGCCTACGTATCATGACCCCGCATGAATCAGACCAAGCGTAGTTCTTGCAAATAAGGAAAATAAGCCAACTCTCTTCTTTTTTTTTGGAATTTTGAAAGAAATGCTTTATGGGAAATATTTTATATTTTGATTTTTCTTTCTATTTTTTGAAAGAAAGACTTCTAAAAATTCCTTTTCTTTTTATTGGAACTTTGGAAATTTTAGAAGAAATATTTTTGTTTTAATTTTCATTCATCTTCTCTTTTTCTAACACGAAATAAAAATATTTATTTTTTTGGATTTTGAAAGTTGTTTAATCACTCATTGGGGAGGGAGATTTTAAGGTTGTGCCTGCAAACCGTTTACAATGACTCAGGGTGGCTATTCTTGCAAAAACAGCCTTCCAACGTTCCTTTTGGGGACATTCGGCTTATTTTAAACAAGAATGGCATCACCCAACTTATTTTGACAAAAATTAAAATTTTGACATTTTTTGGGGCTATTTTTGCAAAAGGGAGGTTGGACCCGATGAGGGTTGCCTACGTATCTCACATCCGGTGAGAATCAAACCAGCGTAGTTCGGGCCGATTTATTTTGACAAAAAATTATAATTTTGACATTTTTTTGGGCTATTTTTGCAAAGGGGAGGTTGGACCCGATAAGGGTTGCCTACGTATCTCACATCCGGTGAGAATCAAACCAGCATAGTTCGGGCCGATTTGCGGAAATCAAAACTATTTTGAACAACAAATTTTTTTTTTCATTTTTCAAAAATCCGGAAGCATTTCAGTACTATTTGGGCATTGGTTTTTCAAAACAAATGGTCATCCTCACTTAGTCCTAACACTACTATTTTTCTCAATTTTCGCTCATTTAGACAAGCCGGTTAACATGCAAAGCCGAGCAAATAAATGCGCAAGTAGCACGCAAGATGCATCAGGATGGTCAATTTATTTCAGGTCACCTGTCCTAGACGGACCCAACCCCTGTGTTGAGTCCCCTAAGTCAAATGCACATGATGCAAACAAGCGTCCTATTAGGGATCCGACATGAGTTTTTGTTCTTCTAGGTTTCAACCCTAAGTTTATTGGTCTAGACCTGGCTTACCCGAGCGGACAACTCGAGCTGAGGGGGAGGCAGCGTACCGGGGATACAGAAGCTCCGTCGGCTTAACAACTTATCCAACCTCGTTCTAAATTGGGAACGACTCTAAAGAGAAGAGAAGCTACACGAAGTGCACCCTTCTCCATGATGTTGAAGACTCAGAGAGAGGAAAGGGTTCTCGACAGTTTATATATATACAGTTCGCAAAATATCAAAGCAGTAAAACATTTAGCACATATAGCATGGAACATGTAAAAATCAGATAAAGCCAAATATAACAATTGTACTAAGCTCGAATTCTTGAACCCTGAATCGAAATTCTGGGTTCGTGTCCCCAGCAGAGTCGCCAGAGCTGTCACACTTCCTTTTTTACACACCTACCCCGAAGGACAAAATGTATAAGGGAGTTTTTCAATTTAAAGTTACATTATTTGAATTGATATTATTTATTTATTTTTGGAGTCACCACTTGGGATAGGATTTGTTTTTTGGTGTCCCAAGTCACCGGTTTAATTTAAATCCCAAATAAAGGAGAATTGTCCACTTCCCAATTGGAGTCCGCGAACCAGAAATTCTGTGTAAGGAACTCTGTTGACACGAGGGAAGGTGTTAGGCACCACCGGATCCCGTAGTTCTAGCACGGTCGCTTAAATTATTATAAATGGCAAAAATCTGATTTTTATAAATGTTCCAACCTATATTGCGATTTTATAATTATTTACTTCTTTTTACTATTTTTTACGAAAGTGAACGTCGTTTAAAAATGTATTTTCGGATCACGTCACAGAAAATGCACCCGGATCCTCGACACATTTTTACTCAACGTTTTGGGATTTGGATTTGGGTCGCATGAAATGCACACCCTTATTTAAGAAGATAAAATTATTAAAAACACGCCTAAAGCGACTAACGGGTTATTATCTTTGCGGAGGGCCGTAAAATTCACTAAACGGCACGCCACAAATTCTATGTATGGTAAAGAAGCAATTAATGAGGGTCCCGCAATTTATGCATTTTTTGTTTGACGAGGCTCATCTCATTTTTTATTTAAAGGCCATCCTAAAGTGACTACGATTTTTCTCTTTATTAGTTGTCTCTAAAAGGGCTAATTAATTTACATTTATAAAATTCGGGCCACAATTTCAAGTCTGAATTCAAACAAAAGGGGAAACCCTCTTAATTTGAACCCGCTACTTAACTCGAAGGCCACTTACAATATTTGGGAACTAAGTGTCATGACTAGGTCGAAAGACTAGAAGGCCAAACCTTGAAATTGCCATCAGTTCAGTATCCACCATTGTAGAATAATATGAAATGAGACGTACTCTGTGTATGCCAAACAAGTTAGCACAAGATTCCATAAGATAATTCTTCTACAGAACTTTCAATTTAATCCCTACATATGCTTGACCTTCTACAGAGATATGCTCTAGCATGTTTTCAAGAATTGAAATCTGAACAAAACAATCCCAACAAAGACCATTCTATAGAGACATTGGCGTAAGTAACTAATAAGTATGAAGACTAATCACGTGCCCCGCTATCACAGACAACATAGAGTAAGTTTCAGTTCTTAAAATATTATACAATAAAACTCATCTTAGGTAAATTGGCAAAAGGAGAACAATTAAGCTTTAAAATCTAGCAAATAACTCATAAGTGTATGCTTACACATTTCAGTCCCAAATATATCCATCCAATAGTGTACTCAAAAATACTATTAACTATATAAACTTACTGACATATTTATAAAGAAAACAAAATCAATTACATCAATTCAAAACTTGTATCACGCATAGGACTTAGTTCAATGCAGCAAAACAAGCTAATCAGCAACTACACTAGGAACATAAAGCCCAGAATTCTCGTTCCTTCAACTTTGTTAAATATTAACCAAAAGGAATTCAAGCAATAAAATTGTTGTAAAAGAACAACAAGAGATACGAATTTCCAGCAATTGAAATACCATTAAAACTCAACTTTCACGTTAGTGCTTATATACCCAAACTCCCACACCAACACAGATTTGAAGTAAACTACACAAAGGCTCAAACTCATAATGTCTCGAAACAAAGCTCAACCAACTATTGGACAGTTACAGTACACTGCCAACACTGTAATGGTTCAATATCCAAAAATTTCCAGATTTGTTTTACCCAGAATAGTGAACTAGCTTGAACGATAATTAGCCTGAACGATAATTGACATAGATATCGTGTTTCAAATTAACTCAGTACTTCGTTCAAATAGAAGAAAAATATACGTTCACTAGACATCAAAGTAGCAGTAATCGGAATTCAAGTAGAATCACAAAATTAAATAGAAATTCAATAATTTTTAATCATTCAATGAAGGTAGGATACAAAGGAATCGAAAACTTACCTAATCGAACAGCAAAATGACCGAAACAAACAAAATGAAAGTTGTAAATAGCTGCTACAGTCGGAGTGTGGTCGGTTCCAGAACAAAGCAGTGAAATCAATGAGCAAAATACACTACCGCAGCTCGAAGATCAAATCCGAAGAAAAGAAATCGAGTTTTGAAAGTTTGATACCCGATTCCCTTGCGAATCTTCCATGAAATTCCAGTTTTCCTTTTTGTTTTCCCGACTTTGTGATTTTCAGATCTAATTTCGGATCTTTGGATTCAAAACAAAAAATAGTTTCAGCTTTCTACGTGTGATGTGCCTGTATGAGATTGGGAGAGGCGCTCATTTTCTCTATCAGGAGGAGGGTCTCGATTTTGGCGTGTGCTTTGGTGAGGGAGATTGTAGATTTTGGGGCAATTTTTTTTGGGGTGGATTTCGTGAGTGTGTGTGTTAGTGATATAAGAAGAGGAACGAGGAGTGGTCTGTGGTATTTTCTAATGTGAAGGGGGTCTTGTCCGGGGGAGTATTTTTTGGGGGAAGGTCTTATGTGGGAAATATTTTTTGTGGAAAGGTCTTATGTGGGAAATATTTTTGGGGGAAGGTCTTATGTGGGGGAATATTTTTTGGGAAAATATTTTTGGGAGGAAATTCTCATGTGGGAGAAGGTTCTTCCAACTCTTCGTTATTTATTCCTAATTTTCTTTTTATCTATATTTTTTTATTAAAAGTCTTAGAATTAAAAATTCTAAAAATATAAAATTACACTAATTATAAAATTATAAAAGCTAATTAATCCTAAATTAAAAGAGAAAAATCAATTAAAAAAAGGTGTAAAAATGAAGCATTTCTTGTGATTTTTAATTTTTATAAAACAAGTAACTATTGATTAATCCTAAAAATGTAAAAGATAAGGCCTAGACATCATACGTGATATTTTTGTATTTTTTATGATTTAAATGCAAGCAAAATGCAAACAATTAATAAAAATCTATAAAATTCCTTAAATGGAAAATAATTAAGGAAAAATCTATTTTCTCGGGATTTTGTAGGAGTATTTCGTATAGGGCAAAAATCACGTGCTTACAGTTCCTCTCCGAGCTGTGAGGCAAGCTGGAAGAAAACAAGTCATACCAAGGGTCGATAAAATGAGTCACCTCATGGCCGATTTCTAGGACGACGATAACCCTCACAGGTGCCAAGCTCAGCATTTGTGGCATTGCAAAATCGCTTTGGGCAAAGAATCCATTGAGCCAGATAGGTATCACGCGGGTTGTGTGTTGCATTATTGGGGTTGGTTAGAAGACAATGGCATGGGTCAGTCGGGATTCGTTCGAGGTCACAGAATCATTGACGAGTACGCTGAAGCACGTGTTAAGTATAATCAACTGCGCAAGAGAATTCGAGAGTGTGAAAGTGAGCATCGGGAAATACAAGAAGCCCATCAGAAATTGATCGAGGAGTGGAAAGAAATGGCCGTCAGCGCCAACAATCGGCTAGGGTATTTGGAGCGGGGTCTAGTGGAGCTGGAAGGAAAGTTCATCAAGAGGATCGAAGACTGCCAAAACATTAAAGGAAATACAGGCAGACATCTTGCCCGAGCGTACTTACTGCTAGGACTACGCGAGTTGGTGGAGCTGTTCGAGGGAGACAAGGATGCCAAATCTGGGGAAGGTTCTTCTAGGACCAAGTAGGTAGGAGTCCTTTATTTTGCCTTAATGATGTAATAAGGCCAATGGCCACTAGTGACATTTTCTTTATGTTTTTTAGAGTCGTTTTGGATTTGTCTTATTTTTATCAATAAAATGAGGCATTTATCATTATAAGTTCTCCAAAACTATTTGTCGCTAGGCCTACCTCGGGCACAACGAGGCACCAAAATTAGGACGTGATTTATATTCCCGCACAATGTGTTCAAATACTGCAATATTTTCCTCATGACCTGCACTAACTTGTTACCTTTTTGTTTTTCTTTTGTTTTTTATTCCCCTCCCCAAAGGTTAGTTTGTGCATTCTGGCACCATCAACATACTCCACAAGATCTAAGGGCCCTCCACCTCCTCCTCCTACGAGTCCTGTCCGGAACAAGAACAAAGGTAAAATGGGAGATACAAGCGCCAGAAAAGAGATTAATATTCCTCCGGGTACCCTGGTTGCTAAGGAAACTGCTACTCAACTAGAGCAAAAGTTGTTGAAATTCCGAGAAGAGCTGGATCACGTTCGGAATCTGGCAAACCTATCATTTTCCCTCACCGCTCCTGATGTCAACACCTAAAATCCCGCACCTCCACAAAACACCCCACAACCACAGCTACAACCCACTCATACCCAGCACTGCAACACATGCCACAATCTAAATAACACTCCACTACTCATTCCCGAGACACTGAACACCACCAATGACCACCTCCACAACACTCCTATTTATGTGGATATTGTACCCCACTACACTCAACCAATCTCAAATGCACATAAGTCTGATGACAAAGACTCCCTTCTCGGGACCTTAGCAGCAGAACTCAAGAAATTGACAAGCCGAGTTCAGGGCGTGGAAGGTAATAAAGGTATCAAAGGGTTAAATTATGAAGACTTATGCACTCAACCAGATGTTGAACTTCCGGAGGGGTACAAACCTCCCAAGTTCGAAATGTTTGATGGAACAAGAGATCCCAGAGTCCACCTGAGAACCTATTGCAATAAGCTAGTTGGGGTTGGAAGAGATGAGAAGATCCGTATGAAGCTCTTCATGAAGAGCCTGAAGGGAGATACATTATCCTAGTACATCAGTCAGGACCCCGAGAAATGGAAAAGTTGGGTAGGTATGGCTTCGGACTTCGTGGATAGATTCCGATTCAATATAGAGAATGCACCGGATGTATTCTACATCCAGAATTTGAAGAAGAAACCTACCGAAACATTTCGCGAGTATGCCACTCGTTGGAGGTCAGAAGCTGCAAAGGTCAGGCCGGCCCTAGAAGAAGAGCAAATGAATAGATTCTTCGTCTGGGATCATGATCCCCAATATTACAAGAGGTTGATGTTGATCGAGGGTCAAAAGTTCTCTGATATCATCAAACTCGGAGAAAGAATCGAAGAGGGCATTAAGAATGGTATGGTTACAAATCTTGAAGCATTGCAAGCCACAAATAAGGCTTTACAAACTGGTGGCGCATCCAATAAGAAAGATGTAAGTGCCGTGATGGTCGCACAGGGAGCCAAATAACCACCAAAATACCACCAAAATACCACACTTACCCATCACCTCCACTTACATATCAGCCCATCCTGAATTACCAAGCACCCGCACCCTCCTATCCACCTCTCGTTTAGCAATCCTCTCCATCTCTCACATATCAACCCACCTCACCTAGATACTCTCAACCAGCACCTGTTTACTAAGCTTATAACGCTCAATCCTCTCACTACCAATCACCACCCACCCATGAAAAATTTTCAAGACCCAGACCAAATTTTGTCCGCAAACCTTCCAGACAATACACAGCCATCGCTGAACCGATTGACCAGCTATATGAATGACTTAAAGCCGCTGGTTACGTCACTCATATCCCAGCCAAAGCTCAAGAAAAACCCTCCCAATGTGTCAACCCCAATAAGACCTGTGCGTATCATTCCGTCATGAAGGGACACACCTTTGACGAGTGTTGTTCGTTGAAAGACAAGATTCAGACCTTGATCGACAATAAGGTCATTGTAGAAAAGGAGCCTGCTCCTAGTGTTCGTAATAACCCTCTGACTGACCACAAAGGTAGATACATTCACATGATCGAGATCGAAGATGATTGGGACGCCAAAGGGTCGATAGGTTTGATTGCTTAGGAAGATGAACCAAAGAAACCGGTGGTTACACTTAACCCAATTGTTGTGCATAATCAGCCCTCCATAGACGATGAAGTAAACATGTCTATAACTCTCGAATTTGAAGCGCCTCCTTCTGCAAAGGCGCTGGGCCAATTGAGGTTGAGTTTGGAGTTTCAAAAGCACTTGCACCCTTCGAAGTTGTTGTGTTACCACCAAGGGTGCCTATTCCTGTTGCAATGACAAACACAACACCATTCCACTCAAATTCCATACCATGGGATTACACTGCTGAAGCTAGGAGGAAAGGAAAGACCAAGATAGGAGAAACAATTGCTGCACAAGGACTGACTAGAACATGAAGGTTTTACACCCCAAACACTTAGCTGAGTCTAGTAAACAAGCCCTAGGACGGCCTATTGAATCTGGGCCCAACGATCTTTGGAGGAAAATATAAGCTAAGGAGTACTCGGTCGCTGAACAGTTGAACAAAACACCAGCACAGATCTCTATCCTAGCTCTTCTACAGAGTTCTGACGCTCACAAGAATGCCCCAATGAAGATACTGAGCAAAGCTTATGTGCCCTGCAATATAACCGGGGGTAAAATGGCGAATATGGTGGGGCAAATACTGGAGAGCCATAAAATAACCTTCCACGAAAATGAGTTGCCGCCAGAAGTTTTGAGCCACAACAAAGCACTGCACATCACCGTGCAATGTGAAGATTATTTCATCATTAGAGTCCTGATTAATGGAAGATCGAGCCTCAACATCTGTCCGCTGATAACTCTCAGAACCTTGGGAAAAAGCCTGCACGAGATCAAAGATGGGGCTATCAATATCAAAGCCTTCGATGGGTCCTAGAGATCTACTATTGGAGAAATTAGCCTATGCTTGCAAATGGGACAAACATGGTTCGACGTCGACTTTCAAGTGATAGACGTCCCGGCATCCTACAACTTAATGTTGGGACGCGCTTGGATCCACGTTGCTGTAGCCGTAGCATCGACCATGTATCAGGCGGTAAAGTTTGAATGGGCAAGAGGTGATCATTCATAGTGATGGTAGTAACCCTATATATAGTCGCCAGACCATCCCGATGATTGGAGGCAGAAGGAGAATAGGCGGAGGAACATACCACCATATCGAAAGGGTCAACGCTATAGATAAGGATAAGTGGTGCGACAACAAGATCAAAAGTATCCTGAATTGGTGTGGGTACGAGCCTGGAAAGGGACTCGATAAAAATCTCCAGGGGATCACTAAGCTCACCAAACTAAACAAGCATAGTTCTACCTTTGGCTTAGGGTACGGTTATACTTGGAAGGAATTCAAGAACTGGTCGCCACCATGGCACGTACCCTACTATCCATTGGAGTTTTCGATACCTAGCTTGGAGCAGACCTTCCAACTGGCAGATACTATATATGGGTCAGAAGAAGATGAACCGTTGGCAGCCATGAAGAATTTGTTCCTGGAGGATGATGATATAGACTGCTGTGTTCTTTTTGAGGAGGAAGGGGAGGAAGGCCCTTCCATACAAGCTGTGAACAGAGGACACCGCCTCAGCAATTGGTCAATTAGGACCGTCAGGGCCCCGGAAGGCTTCGGGATATCAAGGCTAAACAAAAGCACCATGAATCTCATTTTTTAGCTTACTTTACTAGTTGATTTTCTTTCCGCATTGTCTTTTATTTTGAAAAGAGCTTCAATGTTTCAAACAATTATGGATTTAATCAAAACATTTCAGTTTATCATATATATCTCGCTTATTATTTTCTATATTTTATACAGCATTACTATTACTTATCTTGACGATGAACCAACGACTGTGACTTGCAACGAAATAACACAACAAAAGGACATAGGCTCAGAAGAAGATGAGATACCCGAAGAGGTCGTCAAAGATATTGAGAATTTTGAAAATAGACCTAAATCCAACCTGGAAGAAACTGAGGTCATTAATTTGGGAGATACGGAAAATGTCAAAGAAACTCGCATCAACGTTCACTTGTCACCATCAGAGAAGGAAGAATATACAAAATTTTTAAGGGAATATGAGGACATATTCGCTTGGTCGTGTGGTGACATGACTGGTCTCCTCATGTCCATTATAGCTCACAAACTGCCAACAGATCCAACCTGTCCGCCAGTAAAGTAGAAGCTCAGGAAATTCAAGCCCGACATGAGTTTGAAAATCAAAGAAGAGGTTACTAAGCAAGTCAAATCTAAAGTTCTCAAAGTAGTAGAGTATCCAACATGGTTAGCCAACATCGTGCCAGTACCAAAGAAGGAAGAGAAGGATAGAATCTGTGTCGACTATCGGGATCTCAATCGGGCCTGTCCTAAAGATGACTTCCCCTTGCCAAACATACACATTCTTATCGACAACTGCACCAAGCATGAGTTGCAGTCTTTTGTTGATTGTTTCGTCGGATATCTTCAGATATGGATGGACGAGGAAGATGCAGAGAAAATGGCTTTCATCACGCCGTGGGGAATGTATTTTTAAAAAATGATGCCATTTGGGTTGAAGAATGTTGGCGCCACCTATATGAGAGCCATGACTACTATCTTTCACGACATGATACACAAGGAGATCGAGGTATATGTGGACGATGTCATCATCAAATACAAGAAAGCCATTGATTATATGGAAGATCTGAGAAAGTTCTTCAACAGTCTGAGAAGGTATAATCTAAAACTGAATCTCGCCATGTGTGCATTCGAGGTTCCTGCCAGAAAACTACTGGGTTTCGTCGTGAGCCGTCGAGAGATAGAATTGGACCCATCAAAGGTCAAAGCCATTCAAGAATTGCCACCGCCAAAGAACAAGAAGGACGTAATGAGTTTCCTGGGAAGACTCAACTATATCAGCCGATTCATAGCTCAGTCCATGGTCATTTGTGAACCCATCTTTAAAATGCTAAAGAAAGACGCTGCTACTAGATGGACCGAAGATTGTCAGAAAGTTGTTGACAGAATCAAGGAATACTTATCAACGCCACCAGTCTTGGTTCTGCCTGAACAAGGGAGGCCTCTATTACTTTATCTCGCGGTTTTGGACGGAGCATTCGGTTGTGTTTTGGGGCAACATCATAAAACAGGGAGGAAGGAGCAAGCCATCTACTATCTCAGTAAGAAGTTCACCCCGTACGAGGCCCGATATTCTCTATTGGAGCGCACCTGTTATGCTCTAACTTTGGTAGCTCAGAAATTGAGGCATTATTTCTGTGCCTACACTACTTATCTCATATCCAAGATGGACCCGTTGAAGTATATCTTCCAGAAGCCCATGCCCACTGGCAAGCTCGCCAAGTGGAAAATCTTTTTGAGTGAATTCGACGTTGTTTACGTGACTCAGAAAGAAATCAAGGGCCAAGCCATAGCAGATCACCTTGCCGAGAACCCTATTAAAGGAGAATACGAACCCCTGAAAACGTATTTTCCTGATGAAGAAGTGTCCTTTGTAGGAGAAGATATTGCAGAGTCTTAGATGGTTGGAGGTTGTTTTTTGACGGAGCCGCAAATTTCAAAGGAGTTGTCATAGGAGCAGTCCTAGTATTAGAAATGGACTAACATTACACGGTATCTGCCAAGCTTAGGTTCCCTTGCACAAATAATATGGCCAAATACGAAGCTTACATCCTGGGACTCAATATGTCCATTGACATGAACATTCAAGAGTTACTAGTAATCGGGGACTCGGACCTGCTCATACATCAAGTTTGAGAAGAATGGGCCACCAAAAACTCTAAGATACTTCCCTATTTGCATCACATATAGGAGTTGAGGAAAATATTCACAAAGATAGAATTTCAGCGCGTCCCTAGGGTCCAGAACGAGTTGGTTGATACATTAGCTACATTATCATCCATGATCCAGCATCCAGACATGAATTTCATTGATCCCATCCCAGTATAGATTTATGATCAGCCAGCTTATTATGCTCACATTGAGGAAGAAGCAGACAAAAAACCATGGTTCCACGACATCAAGGAGTACCTGACAATAGGAGAATACCCAGAACCTACCAGCGCCACTCAAAAGCACACGCTCTGGAGATTATCCAACAACTTCTTTCATAGCAGAGGAATCCTGCACTGGAGGACTCCCAATTTGTGTTTGCTAAGGTGTGTCGAAGCAAAAGAAGCATCCATACTATTGGACAAAGTGCACGCAGGGACATGCGGGCTGCACATGAATGATTTTGTCTTAGCAAAGAAGATACTCCGAGTAGGGTATTTTTGGACGACTATGGAAACAGACTGTATCCAGTACGTTAGATACATGAAGACATGATAAAGGTGCCTCCAAACGAGCTTACTGCAACAAGCTCACCGTGGCCATTTGCCGCCTGGGGGATGGATGTCATTGGACCTATCGAGCCCGTCGAATCAAACGGGCACAGATTTATCCTGGTGGCAATTAATTATTTTATGAAATGGGTTGAGGTAGTGTCATACAAAGCAGTGACTAAGAAAGTTGTTGCAAATTTTGTCCCGTGACCGTATTGTGTGCCGATTCGGAATTCCGGAATCAATCATCACCGATTATGGTTCCAATCTCAACAGCAATTTGATGAAAGCAATGTGTGAAGCATTCAATATTAAACACAAGAACTCTACAGCCTACAGGCCTCAGATGAATAGATCTGTAGAGGCAGCCAACAAGAATATGAAGAAGATATTAAGAAATATGGTCGAAAGTCACAAACAATGGCATGAGAATTTATCATTCGCTTTATTGGAATACCGCACCACAGTCCGCACATCGACCAGAGCAACTCCCTACATGCTGGTCTATGGTACAGAGGCGGTCATCCCCGCCGAGGTAGAGATTCCCTCATTAAGGATCATACAAGAAGCAGAGTTGGACGACGCAGAATGGGTAAAAGGTCGCTACGAGCAGTTAGCCCTTATAGATGGGAAAAGGATGAATGCACTTTGCCACTGACAGTTGTATCAGAACAGAATGTCCAGAACCTTCAGCAAAAGAGTTAAGCCAAGGAAGTTCATACCGGGGCAGATAGTGTTGAAGAAAATATTCCCATATCAAGAGGAAGCCAAAGGGAAATTCTCTCCCAATTGGCAAGGTCCGTACATGGTTCACCGGGTTCTAACTGGAGGAGCCCTTATTCTTGCAGAAATGGAACGGAGAAGTCTGGCCAAAGCCAATCAACTCAGTGCAGTGAAACGATATTATGTGTAATCACCTATGATTGCTTATGATGTAGTTTGAACTACGCCTGACCTGATTCCCGTTTAAGAGGGGATACGTAGGCAGCCCTATGGGTTCGGTCACAATTTAATAAAATCTCCATTTTTCCCCTGCAATTGGAACTGGGGTAGAATTTTAAGGAGGACCCTCAAAATTCCGAAGTTAGTTTTTAGCCACTCATCGCCAAGAATGTCACTTCACTAAACAGGGGCAGAATTTTGAGGAGGACCCTCAAAATTCCGAAGTTGATTTTTCATCCGTTCAGCGCAGTCGTCATAAGTGCCAGCCCAGTAAATTGGGGCAGAATTTTGAGAAGGACCCTCAAAATTCTGGAGCAAAAGAGGTTGCAATGTCTTGAACCACGTTGCAATCGTTGGTTCATCTAAACAAAACTATTTTCTACTTACGTTATATTTGTTAAATCATGCATAACTATGGTCCAGATAGTTGCTGTTTAACGACGCTACCCTAATGATACACGATGCCAGGATTCAAGAAAGAACGAACTAACCTTTCCCCCTCTTACAAAACTCACGATTTTCTTTGGATGCAGGCACCCAAGTCACAAAATTGCCGAACATATTACGCAATCGCATTGAACCGTCATACATATTCGCATTTTCTATCCACACGCAACATCCCCAGTAGCCGCAGTATCACAATCAGCTACCAGCTATCAGCTAAGAATTTTTACTTACCATTCGCTTTTATCTCATTTGCATAAGGTTACTTTTCTGCCTTTCGAGACTAAGTGTTGTCTCCATCCTGCATTATCTCCATAAGGCTACCTTTCTGCCTTTCGAGACTAAGCGTTGTCTCCATCAACATTTCCTGCATTGTATAAGGCTACTTTCTGCCTTTCGAGAGTAAGCGTTGTCTCCATTTGCATTTCCTGCACTACATAAGGCTACCTTTCTGCCTTCCGAGACCAAACGTTGTCTCCATCTGTATTTCCTGCATTGCATAAGACTACTTTTCTGCCTTCCAAGACTAAGCATTGTCTCCATTTGCATTTCCTGCACTGCATATGGCTACTTTCTGCCTTCTGAGACTAAGCGTTGTCTCCATCTGCATTTCCTGCATTGCATAAAGCTACTTTTCTGCCTTTCGAGGCTAAGCGTTGTCTCCATCCTGCATTATCTACATAAGGCTACCTTTCTGCCTACCAAGGTTAAGCTCTACCTCCACTTGCATGGCTAATATATCGCCACCTTATCTTTCCTGCATGGCTGAAATATCGCCACTTTATTTCTCTTGCATGGCTGAAATATCGCCACCTTTTACTTACTTCTTGCAATCGGCTGAAACATTACCAAACTTTATTTAAGTTCTCTATTGGCTGAAATATTGCCGCCTTTTACTTACGTCTTGCAATCGGCTGAAACATCGCCAAAATTTATTTAAATTCTCTATTGGCTGAAATATCGCCACCTTTTACTTACGTCTTAGAATCGGCTGAAACATCACCAAACTTTATTTAAATTCTCTATTGGCTGAAATATTGCCACCTTTTACTTACGTCTTGCAATCGACTGAGATATCGCCTATTTATTTAAATTTTTGTCGGCTAAAATATCACCATTTACGCTTTTGCATCGGCTGAAATACCGCCAAATCTTGCATCTCATGGGCTGAAATATTGCCAAACTATCCAAAGGCATCATCATTCGGAGGCATCATCATCATAGCCCGAGAACGCCATGCCATGGCCCGAGGACCCCACTTTATATCCTGCACATCATTATTCAAAGGCATCATGGTTAAGAGGCACCATTATCATGGCCTGAGAACATCATTTCATAGCCTGCGAATCCTTTAATTTTGCGCTTCATGGCCCAGGACATCATGGTCTGAGGACGTCATCCTAACCGTCCAAAGACAACATTCATGGTCCGACAGGAACCTACATCACGTTTAAGTGTATGCACAATATACACCTATATTGCTCACTTGCAGGTACACTGGATAGAAACGGCCGTCTCAGCAGGAGCAATCCAACTCCGGTTCTCGTAGCCGATCAGCTTCAAAATACCTCTCGCCTCCCCCCAAATATCGTGTTCGTCCTTCCGAATCTCTATCGGCATGTTCCGTCAATGGTTCCTGAACTACATACGGCCTAATTACCGTAAAACCAGAGATATGTAGGCGGCTCAAAAACAAGAGCTTAGTCAAATTCTTTTCAAATCGCCGCTTTCGGTCAAAATTGGCCATCATATCTTTACCCGACAACTCTTTCATCCTCCCCTGGTAAAGAGGGGCAGCTGTTGATACCCAATTTTTCCCTAAGTATTTTTACACCCAAAATACTTTCAAAATAACATATATGTGCATATATGAGCACACCCAATAGTTTTGGTACTTTATCAAATTTTTAATGATTTTTAAAACTAATTTGTTGCCTATTTTGATACAACAAAATCCAATAATTATTCCCAAAATTTTCACTCTTTGTGAATAATTTATTTCATTCTCACATTTACACCAAAATATAATTAAGGTGATTTTTTCATATTTTTACAAATTCATTTGGCATTTTTAAAGCTAAATTGCATATAATTGTAATTATAGCCTATTTCGTAATTGATAGCATTTTATAATTATAAAATCTATCCCAGCATTTTTAGACTATTGTTTATATAATATTTGTTTACCCTGTACTTGTAATTTGTTTTTAGAATCGTTATTGCTATTTTATAGAATAAAAATGGGAAAAGTGATTATTTACGATTTAGCCTCAATTGTGTTTCAATTTTAGCCTATTTTTGCACCCCAATTCACCCCCCAAATTCAAGCCCAAATTGCCCAGCCCAACTACCATGCCAACCTGACCCCTGACCCAATCACCCAAACCGGCCCGTGTCCCTTTTAATTTGTGTCGTTGATCATTTTTATCAACGGACCAGGCTCCCACTTACCTTAATTACTTCCCAACGACCCCCCAAGCCCTCCCCATTCTCTTAAAGACCGCCGTCTCTAATCTCTCATCTCTCTCAAACGCTCTCACACACCTGAAACCCTAATAGCCGCCTGCCCCCTCTTCGCCCTCAAATCACCGGAATCCATGGCTAATCTAACCATGGACGACCTCTACTCACCACCTACTGCTCCCACACACCTACTCAATGAAGATTCGAGGCTAGACCTCAAGGGTCTTCATCCAGACCTTGGTCGATTCGAGATTCTCTGGCCGTTTCCGGCCTTGCTCCAGCATCTCTTGGCCTCTTGAGCCTGGATTTGACCTTATCAACTCAGATCCGTTCTCGTGACTTCCAAGCCTTTCTCGTCCTTTAGGGTTCTCAGAAGCCCTAGCCTATTCGAGGTTCCTTTTCGTTTATTCTTTTAGATCTGTGCTAGATCTATGTTGTTGGTAACATTTTAGAGTTTTTCCCCAAATTTCCTCTTTCAAAACTGTTCAAATCAATTTTAGGGTTTTCTAAAAATGGCTCCTAAAATGTTTTCTGATTCCTTTACTTTCCCTTATGTATGTTGATGCTCGTTGTTTTATTTCCTATTATGTTTGTGGTTGTCCTCTTGTTTCCTACCCAATTTCTACAGAGATTCTTTTACATTCTGTGTTCACATGCTAGCCTAGGTTGTTGACTTACTTTTTTCTATATGTGTTCAGGCTCATGCTTTAAGTTTGTTTCTAAAGTTCTGCTGATCATGTTCTTGCCTACCTTTGTCTTTACGCTTGTGGTTTTCTCTTGTTTCTGTTAGTGCATGTCTGCATATCTTTGTGACCTTTTGTGTCATTCTAGGACTTGCATGTCAGGAATCTTGGTTTCTTTTAAGGTTTTTGAATGTTTCTTCTAAGGTTATCTTCTATGTGTTTTGTCTGGTTCTCATCTCTAAATTGGTTTAAACTCGCATGCCTAATGTTTGTCCGCTCTTTATACATGTTGAATGTCCCTCCAAAATAACTTTCAATTTTAGACTAATTTCAGGCTTCCTTGTGTAAGGTTGATTGATTCTTTCCTTGACTTGTTTGAGAACTTTCTTTAGCCTTTTGACTCCCCTATTTCTGGCTGGGTTCATTGTTTATTATTGAATCCTTGATTCTCTGATTTACTATGTGTTAATTGATTTACCGTGTTCTTGCCTTATTTAAGCTGAACTTGTATTTTAAAGATTCTTTCCTTAATTAAAACTCTTATGTATTTACCCCTTATTGGTATGCTATGCAGAATATGCTTACTTGATCTCCTTCCTTAAATAACTCTTGCCCTTTACCGTTCAAATTTGAATTCCTCAATTAAAGGGATTTTCTGCTACTGATTGATTCTAATTGATGCATGGTTATTTTCTTACCTTTTTCCCTGCCTGATTTAAAACTATAAATACTCTCATCCCTTATCTTTGAAGACACGAACATAGAACGCAGTCTGAGTTCACAAGTCACTCTCACTTAAAAAAAACACTCTCTCTTTTACTTGTGCTGCTATGGAATTGTTTACTCTACTTTCCCATGTACTCTTTTGCTTCACTACTGGTATGTCTCAGTTAGTTTACATGTCTCCACCATAATGTGTTTACTTTTTCCCACTCCTGTCCAATTCTTTTAGTTGACATTTGTTTCTAGCATATTGTAACATGTTCCCCCTTTCCTTTGTAATCCAGTATTGAAATTATGTATGCGCCCCGTCAGTTGCTTGTCATGAATTTGATACTTTATGAATCCCAAACCCTCATACCCATTTATATGTGAGTTATGGTTCAGGGCATGACAACATTCTAATTTTGTTGTCCATGATTCTGGATTGGATTCTTTGAATCCCAAACTCAATCAGTTCCCATTCCCTTCCCCCTTTATGTGTTTTTGAGCTTTAGACTTGGGTCTGGCAGTGTCCTAATCACTAACCAGACCCTGCTCTGACCTTCAAGGGTTTGCTCTTAATGTGTTTCACCAAGCAGGTGATCAGGGGTGTGCCAACCTGCTTTGTTGATAGGTATCACCACCACTTGTCATGGCTCCCCAATCCCGCTTTCACTTTGCACTTACTCTTAGCTATTAAGTTCTGTCCCTCTCTTGCAAGCCATGCTTTGGGACCCCCTGAGCTCCCTCTGAACTTTGATGCCTGAAAGCTGGCTCTTCCATACTGCACTGTTTCTATTCTAATGGTATCTTGGGTGTAAGCAATGTCGGGAATCCTTGAGATTCCTCGGAACTTTGAAACACCCTAGATAAAGAGAAGGCTTTGGAAATTTGGATCCCGGAAGTGGCTCAATCGCATATTATTAGACATTAATATTGAATTAGGCTGCTCAGATCTAGTTGTTAGCTTCTGATGTATTTTTTCTATATTCTTGGTTTGTAATAACTTGTATAAACTCGGGGAGTATAGTAAAGGGATGTGGGAGGGGTCTTTACATTCTTGCATCAAAAGTGCAGAAAACATGATCTTAGGACTTAATTATTTATCCATCTAGAGATCCTGCCTATAGGACCGTTTTAATCACATAGAAAGAATGTCTATAGGACTTAACGCTTACTTTCTGCAATTATGCATATAGAAATCCTGCCTATAGGAGTTAATTTTCTACAAATTTATAAATATCATGCCTATAGGATGTTCATACGCATGACATAAGGAAAACTTTAGGATTAATAAACAAGCATCCGTCCACAAGTTTATTAACAGGTTCGGTAATCAATAACTTTTAGATATCACGTCCATAGGAGCTTCTTTTGAATCAAACTCGCTTAGCATGTTTAACAGCAGTAGCAATTGATTAGCCGTTTATTACACGCCTAAGTCAGTACATGTTTTCCAAAACATAGTCTCTAATAAAACTTCTTTCAAATCAGCGTGTACTCTTCCCTAAAAAAAATCTATTTATTTAACTGGCATATCTTTTCTGAAACTGCTTCTTTCTAATATTTTGCCCAAAGGTGCTTTCCAACTCAATTCCTGTCTTTCGAACTCGTCGTTTTAAATTAGTTCTACAACTCACTCTTTTCTCTAGATAACTCTGTCCCTTCTGGAATTTTCAAAACTTTTTCTTTTTTTGTGTTTAACCACTATTAGGCAGTTTGTTTTCCCTTTTGAACTAGTCTCTAAACGTCTGCAGCATATCCTTTTTCTTCATAACCCTTCTGCATAATCATCTTCTAAAATCAGTACTTTCTTAAATCAACTCGTGATTTATTTAGTGCCTTAATCTCTGACAACTGTATCCGAGTTGCCTAATGCAGACTTTCTGTCCAAATATATGTGTTGAACCAGTCCGCTCACTGCTTAATTTTAATCTAAGACCAAATCAGTATTTGTCAAGGCATGCTAAACTATATGATTATTTGATTTCTGGGGGTTTGTTTGATCCTTATTTGCTTCTTTATTCTTCCCTTTTATCTGATACTTATTTTGAATGTCGAGCTAGAATTTTATCCTTTAAACTCCACAAAGGCCTCCATCCCTTTCTTTCCTTCTAGGATTAGAAGTCTTAATACCCCGGGACTAATAGGATTGGGACGGGTATTAGCATGCGATATGTAAACGATACCGTTCTGCACTTTAATACCTTAACGGGGTAGGAAGGGTAGACATGGGGATGATGATTACACGATAACACTATGTGTACAATTGTGTACCAGTGTTGTGCGAATGATCCATGTAATGTATAAACCTAGGACTCCCCTCTCCTTTTATTAGTTTAACATTTTTTTTTTACTTTAAAAGCTGCTACACTTTCAACTTCTGTTTCTCACACGATTTTTGATTTGCTTGCACTAATTGCTTGATTCTTCCCTCTACTTGCACATTTCTTCTACAACTAAACTGCTCCCTTTCTGAATTTCAGCACTTCTTTTAACCTTTTTGTGCATCCTATTATACTAGTTAGTTTATTCACATTTGCATTTAAAGTCACAATTGTAGCATTATCGGGAACCACACTAGTGGATCTTGAGGGGTACCTAACACCTTCCCCTCGAGATAATTTCAAGCCCTTACCCAAAACTCTGGTCTGCATTTTTAATTCTTCTAAAAGTGTCCTAATGCACTATAATCATTAGGTGGCGACTCTCCAAACTCCAAAAACCCAATTCCCAAACGGGATAAGAGTTGTCTTCCCGAACGTCGTGAACCTGAATCCGCGAGGAAAAAGGGGGCATTGTCATCACACCTCCTTTTTACGCTACCGCACCCCGCGAGGGGTGTAATAGAGGGGAGTTTTTCCAATTAAAGGATAATCAAAACGGAATTTATTATTAAGAGTTGTAATCGCCACTTGAGAGATTTATGGAGTCCCAAGTCACGGGTTTGAATCTCGAATTGAGGAAAAAATTGATTCCATATTACAGTCTATGAATCTGAAATCCGTATAAGGAATTCTGTTAACCCGGGAAAAGGTGTTAGGCATTCCCGAGTTCCGTGGTTCTAGCACGGTCGCTTAACTGTTATATTCGACTTAATTATCTGATTTTAGTACATGTTCAAACCTATGTGCATTTTTTTCCTTTTAACTTCTTTTGATTATTATTTTTAATGAGAATTGCAACGTCGTGAAAACACATCTCGAACCACGTCACATCAATGTACCTGTGGCTGTTTGACCTATTCTGTGATGACCCGACCCGTCGTCTTATGTGTTACTGCCCTGTTTCCCCCATATTTTGTTGCTTCATGTCTCAATGTCAGTATTAGAGTTGATCGGGTGTAGTTGAATTGGTTTTGGTTGAAAATAAGGCACATAGCCTCTTAAAAGGAAACTTGTATTAGAAAAGTCAACCGGAAGTTGACTATGTGGTTAGAGGGCTCAGAATTGAGTTCCGATGATTTGGTTAGCTCCGGGTGATGATTTATGAAGGAGAGTGATCGGAATTGAAATTGGAGGTCCGGGGTAGAAATAGGCTTGAATTGGCGAAAGTTGGAATTTTGGCGAAATCCGGTTGATAGGTGAGATTTTGATCCGAGGGTCGTAATGGAATTCAGAGAGTTGCAGTAGCTTTGTTAGGTGATTTTGGATATGTTTGCAAATTTTCAGGTCATTCGGACATCGTTTGGATGGGTTTTTGATTGAATGTTGGTTACGGAAGTTTTAAGGAAAATTAGGCTTGAATCCGTGGTAATTTGGTGATTTTTGTGTTAAAGGACGTGTTTTTATGATTGGAACAAGTTCGTATGGTGTTTTAGAGTGGTTTGGTATTTTTGGTTGAGGTCCCGGGAGCCTCGGGATGGTTTCGGATGGTTAAACGGAAGGAAATTGGTAAATTGCAGGTCTGTTGGGAAGCTTCTGTTGTTTCCGCATCTGCGGTGGGTGAGCCACATAAGCGGTCCCGCAGATGCGGCTTAGTGATCGCAAAAGCGGCCCCTTGGTGGCCTGGGAGTTTCTGCAGAAGCGGACCTTGTTCCGCAAAAGCGGTCTCCGCAAAAGCGGAGTAGTGACCGCAGAAGCGGTCTAGAATGTTATGGCTGGGACCGCAGAAGCGGTATATTGACCGCAAAAGTGGCTACCGCAGAAGCGGTATAAGACCGCAGAAGCGGTCGTGGGTAATTGAGTGAAAGACCGCAGAAGCGGTTATTTGGACGAGGAAGTGATACCGCAGGTGCGGCCAACGAGTCGCAGAAGCGAAAATCGCTGAGGGTTTAAGTGATCAGTGCATTAAAAATTTTAGAAGTGTAAAAACATTTGGGGCTTCGAACAAAGAGGGATTTTAGGCGATTTTGAAGAGGAATTCATGGAGTATCATCAGGTAAGGACTCTTGGACCTAGATTATGTCATTATGGTGTTAAAACATGGGATTAATCACTGAAATTGGAGGAATCAAAGGGTAAAAATGATGGTTAGGGCTTAAAGCCTAAGAGAGCCTAAATTGGTGATTTGAGGGGTCAAATGGACTCTGATTTATGTGTATTTTATATGTACGGACTCGTAGTGAGACGAGGATTCCAAAAATATGAGTTTCATAATTTTTCGAGAAGCGGGCCCGGGGCTCGGGTTTTGCTAGTTTCGAGATTTTTGTTATATTTCGATTGTTTTCGATTGGGTGTTGTTCCATTTGCCTATTATGATATATGTGTACTAATTTTGGCTAGTTTCGACGCGCGTGGAGGGCGGTTTAAGGAGCAAGGGCATCGCGGGCTAGAGTTTTTGCCGGATCGAGGTGGGTAATACTTGTAAATGATGTCCTGAGGGTTTGTAAACCCCGGACTTGCACATCATAGTGCTGTATTGAGGTGACTTGCACGCCAGATAATGGGCGTGGGGTAGAGCACCATTGGGGATTGTGACTTGGTCCGTCCCGCTTAATAAAAACACTACCTAATTGATTTTAATTGAATTCACACCCTAATAGAGATATTAATTATCATGAACTGGAATGATTATCATGTTTGGGCTTCGTGCCAGATATTTGAATCCTTCAGGGATTGGTGTCACTGTCTTGGCAATACTGTGCATATTTTCATCTCAGTCTAAGGTTTTAAAATGGTATGTTGCGAACTAAGCCATCTTTCTAAGATTTGAAAACTTAACTGATGTTTAACTGGTATTTTAGCTGAGAATTTCTATGTGATTAATGCCCAAGAGGCTTATGTGCATTCATGACTATACATAGATCGGGCTGCACAANCAGATGCACTGGTGGAAATTGTTAAGGAGTGCTGAGCCCAAGGGGCTGACTTGAGTGCAGACTTGCACTGTTTGATGTTGTACCCAGGCATTGAACTGTTAATAATGAAAGAAAGAGATGTTTAAAAAGAGATTTAAAAATCTACTCATATATGTTAAAAAGGAATACCATGAAAGTGTACTGAAATCTAAAATGTGATTTTGTATTTTATAGCACGAGATAGTGTTTTGTGTGGTTTTCTTTTCCTCAGCATTATTTACTTTTATTACCGCTGAGTTGGAAGTACTCACTCGACTCCCTGCACCATGTGTGCAGATTCAGGTATTTGGAAGCTTAGCTGAGCTTTGTGCTGATCCAGAGTTTCATTTGAGATCGTTGAGGTAGCTACCTGGCGTCCGCAGGACCCGACAATCCCCCTTATAACTCTACTGTTTTGTTCTTTCCGCGTGCATTCAGACTTGTAGATTTATTTTCAGTATTGTTCTGATATTCTGATAGAGGCTCTTGACTCGTGACCCCAGGTTTTTGGGAAGTTATGTTGTTCTGTGAGATTTTCGAGATATTTTGATAACTATCAGCATATTTGGTTTATATCACTATTAATGACTAAAAATAAATGATTTTGAGCTCTAAGCTCGGGTTGAGAGCGTATTTGGTCGGGCTTGCCTAGCCGTTGGGTTGGGCGCCATCAGGACCGGGTTTGGGGTCGTGACATATTCCGACTCCGTTGAGATTTGGATTTGGGTCACATAAATGTGCACCCAAATTTAAGAAAGTAATTTATTAAAGGCACGCCTAGAGCGACTAGCGTACCATTATTTTGGGTAAGGCCGTGAAATTTTGCTTAACGGCCAATCCTGAAGTCTAAGTAAAAATGCGTATAGAAGGCCCCGCAGATATGTATTTTTGTTTGTCGAGGCTCGTCTCATTCATTATTTTTAAAAGAATTACAACGTCATGGAAATGCATCTCGAACCACGTTACAATCAATGTACCCGTGATTATCTACACATTTCGACTTCGTTGAGATATGGATTTGGGTCACATAAATGTGCACCCGAGTTTAAGAAGGTAAGGTTAATTAAAGTACGCGCCTAAAGAGACTAACATGTTGCTATTTTTTGGGAAAAGGCCGTGAAATTCACTGAGCGGCCGATCCCGAAGTCTATACAATTATTATATCCATTTATTGAAGGCCACGCAATTTATGTATTTTGTTTGGCGAGGCTAGTCTCATTTCTTATTTAAAAGGTAAACCTAAAAGCGACTAAGATTTTCTATTTTTTGTCTCTTAAAATACAGCAAAAGGGCCATAACTAGTTAAAGTATTTGGGGAGGACAAATCCTCATGAGTCAGCCTCAACTCAGTAAGTCCAATAACATAATAGGTAACAACAAAAGCATGAGCAATTCGTTTGAAACTATCAGATTGTGTTTCCTAAAAAAATAATTTGGACAACTATAGACCTGGGCCCAGGCCCAAATGTATACGTACAATAGAATAGGACCTGGGCCACTCAATAAGGTTTTTTTAAACTTCTACCTTGTGCAGATGAGCCCAATCCACCACATCAACCAATCTTCTATTCAATTCGCACCGTTTTTACTGAAATGTTTCTTCAAGCTGTTCTAATTGAATCCCAGTGGTGGTTATTGCTTTGGTTCCGATTTTTATACTGCAACCTATGTATTATTAGATGTTCTACTGCTTTATCCAGAACAAAGCTGATTAAACTGAAGCACTACTAGCTAAATGAAATTATCACATCTAAGAGCTAATTTAACAACACAAATATTTGTTGTCTGATTCTATTCCAACGCAGATGCTCGCTTGAAGGAACTTATTCAAGTTCATACCTCGACTAGATTTATAACAATTATACGTGTGAGGCCATTAAACTAAAGTAGTAACTATATCATGAAATCAATTTCAGCATTCCAAATTATTCTCTAAATCTGCAGATTAACAGCAATACACAATCTAGTATGGTCCAGCAATACACAGTCCCAGTTTAGTTAACACATTCAGTCAGCTATTTACATAAACTCACTAGCAGCACTAGACTAACCTAATAGAAAATGAAGATAATGCATGAAGATAATCAAGATCAGCAAGTGAAGAAAACAGCGACATTTCATTCCAAACTTTTCTACATCACATATTACATCACCAGGGTTCGAGACATGTACCTGGTATGGGAAACACAAGAAGAGAAAGGAGTGATCAGCACCAGTAGTAATGATACAGCAATAACAGCAATACACCAGCAACAACCCAGTAATAACAACCAACAACAATAGAACAGTAACAGATGAACAGCCTCAATTGAAACCCAACAGCAAATGCTCAACACCCAAAATAAAACCCAACTCGAAACCAACTTCAACCAGGAAGTAGTAGAAAAGCAGTCCAAGAAATCAACTTTTAACTAGACAAACACTAGTTTCAACTTCAGGAGTGAATCAATGACCCCCAGTACCAACAGAAATAGAGCTTAACCCACAGCAATGTCTACACAAGCTAAATGAACACCAAGGTACACTAGAGTTACTTAAGATAAGTCTTGGTGTATTTGAATCAGGAAGGTGAAATCACTGAAGTAAAAGAGAGGCTTCAAAGAAACAGTGGGGTTTTCAGCTATCAAATTTTCAACTTTCAATTCTGACCTTTTTTCAGATTTTTCAAAAGCCAGCCAAATTAACTTAAAATTATGGACTTCTTTTGCTAAAAGTCCACCCAACTTAAACTTTCTACCTCTGAACTTTTGGTTCACAAAATCCCCATTTTCTTAGTCAAAAATGACTCTATTTATTGGCAAATACAAACCTCTAAGGTTTGTCTTGAAACCATCAGATCCTCACTGCCCATACCCTCTCAATCCCCACTCCTAAGTGTGTTGTTCCTGTTTTAATTCCTTGTTCCCCACTCTAGCATGCCTTGTCCCTATTTGTTTCATTCAAGAGTCATGGGTGTTTAAAGTATTCCTATCCATTCCCATGCCTATTGTTTGGTTCCCCACTGATAATTAAACTAATGTATCTAATTAGCCACTTGACAGCCCCTTAAGTTATTCTAATTACAAACCTATAAAATCCCAAAACTACCCCTTGACCCCCATGTATATTACTGTATTACCTTAAGCCTTATTAATCTGATGTTAGAACCTATATAAGTTATAACCCTAACATTTAACTCCTAATTGATCAACTAAATTACTATATCCATATCCAATTCCTAATCAAGTTCAGGCAGTAGATTCAAAGTAGAAGGTCAAGATCTAAATCAGGAAAATATCAATCAAAGAGAATGAGTTGATCATATTGGGAACCAATCCTGACCAACTTAAACCCAATGAAGTGATCAAAACTGAACATCCACAGGTTCACCTCAATACAAGTTTAACACAGAAAAGGAAACAGGCCGGTAATCATATAGGAATGAGCAAAAATGGCCTATTATCATGCTTATTCAGTTTTTCAAGCAAATTTAATTGACGACACTTATTTAATCGATTGCATATACACAATTGATAAAAAACAAACAGAGTCAAACATAACAGCATGGTGATTCATTCCTTGGACAAAACATGGGACTTATAAAACTAACTATTCGACGACATTATCAAATCGACTATATAGTTTATAACTTACTCGACCATGACCAGAAGAAGAATCGACCAAATAAAAGGTCTGGTTGGATATGGACAAAACAATTGATACGAAATTGAAAAATCAAATAAAAATAAACTAAACACACAAACATATATTAATAGAACAAAAATAGAACAAAGGGAAAGGAAAATACCTCAGTGACAAAAATCAGAAACAGACGACCTTGGGACCAACTCGGACTTGGATTTTTTGAGGTCGAACGGACCTTATTCGAGTGTTCTCAACTGAGAACACTTCGACTAAGGTCAGTTAGACACCCAAACTCTTTTAATTTGGACAAACTTTAGCCTTTGGTTTTCTAGGGTTCTTGGGGGTTCGAAGGGTCCTAGCAAGATTCGAACCAAACCAAGTGTGTTTTGGGCACGAGGGAGGTCAGGGGGTTCCAGGGTGTGAGTTTGGGTTTGGTTGGGGTAGGTCCAGGTTTTGTTCGGATCTTCATTTGAAGTTTCGAGAAGTTCTAGGTTGATTCGAAGCAAATGGTTAACGTATTTGGATTGGGGGTGGTTAGATGCTTAAGGGGTGTTAATTTGACGGTCATCGGACCTCAGGCCGCCGGGTTTCAGGCGATGGGATGGGGTGGTGGCTAGGGTTTGGTGGTCTGGTTTGTCTCTGAGAGAGACGACGATGAAGGGCGTGTTTGGATGGGGGGAGGTGGGTAGGAGATTAAGATTATATACAGGAGGGAGGCATTCAATCCTGGCCGTTAGATAATTAATGATCAACAGCACGGATCTGTCACTTAAACGAAATGGCACCGTGTGATTTAAGTTGGGGACTGGGTTGGCTTGCGGGTGAAGTGGATCGGGTCGTGGGGAGGCCTTGAGAGCGTTAGACCAAGGTGAATGAATGGCCCAGATTACCACACCCGAAACGGTGTCGTTTGGGTCATCTGAGAGATCAGGTACATTGGGCCGGGTATATGGGGTGTTTTGGGCCTGATTTTGGGTCCAAAAAAAAGTGGCTCTGTTCCGTTTTTCTTCATTTTCTTCCTTTCTTTTATTTTCCTTCTTTAAATTACCAAAAATTCCAAAAATAAGTTGTAAAACCAAAATTGACTTACAAAATACTAATTAACCCTTAATAACAAGTAACACACAAGATTAAACATTAATTAAAAAAGCAAAATCACATAATTGGACAATAAAATTATAAAAATACAAAAGTACATATTTTTGTGATTTTCAAAAATCCAATAGGGTTCAGTTACTTCCTAATTGCACCATTAAATCTAAATGTGCAAATGCGACATATTTTTTTGTATTTTTCATTAATTTAAACAAATAAACACGCACACACAAATGCAAACAATAAAAGGAAAATAACACAAAAATCCATAAAAATTGCGAACAACACAAAACTATTTAATCTTGAATTTTTTGGAGTAATTCTCATATAAGGCAAAAATCACGTGCTTACAGCTGCCCCTCTTTGTCTGAAAACATGAAGAGTTTTCGTGCAAAGATAAAGTGAGCGAGCGATTTTTTGCCCGTTTGAGTACTCCGTGTGAAGCGCTTTTTGAAAAGATTTGACTGAACCTTTGCTTCAAAAGGTCTCCTACGTATCCCTGGCTAAAGGGGAATCAGGTCAATGTAGTTCGGGAAATTTTTGGTAGCTGGGACTACCATGAGACTATGATTTTATTGTTACTGCTTCTGCATGCTGCTACCACTGCTTACCGATATCCTTATTACACCGTGCTAAACAGTAAATAAGAAGCTAGACTAAACTAGTTTATGAATTACAAAATTTTATCTATATATCCAAGCTTACTCTTGTCGCCTTGCTTTCTTGTTGACTTGCTTCCTCAGATGTTTCTTCATTTCTGACTTGACTCGTCGGCCTCTCTTGATTGCCGAACTTGGATTGTTTATTTCCTTCTTGTGAGCTTCGAATTATTTTTCTTTGAAGCTTGAACTGACCATCACTGCCTTCCTTCTAATTTTTGAATTTATGCTGGGAGTTTCTGTTGTAACCCTACACTTTACTGACTTCAAACTTCAATGTATTCCTATGTTTTATGGGCGGGCTCCCGGCTTCAAACTTGAAAATGTAATGACTGAAATGTGTTCCTCTATTATATGGGCGGGCTCCCAACTTCAATACTTGAAACGTAAAGACTGGAATGTATTCCTTTGTTATATGGGCGAGCTCCCAACTTCAACTCTTGAAACTTAAAGACTGAAATGTATTCCTCTGTTATATGGGCGGGCTCCCAACTTCAACTCTTGAAACTTAAAGACTGAAATGTATTCCTCTGTTATATGGGCGGGCTCCCAACTTCAACTCTTGAAACATAAAGACTAAAATGTATTCCTCTGTTATAAGGGCGGGCTCCCAACTTCAACACTCGAAATATAAAGACTGGAATGTATTCCTCTATTATATAGGCGGGCTCCCCATTTCAACACTTTAAATATAAAGACTGAAATGTATTCCTCTGTTATATGGGCGGGCTCCCAACTGCAACATTTGAAATATAAAGACTGGAATGTATTCATCTGTTATATGGGCGGGCAACCAACTTCAACACTTGAAACTTAAATACATAAATGTATTCCTCTGTTATATGGGCGGGCTCCCAACTTCAACATTTGAAACGTAAAGACTGAAATGTATTCCTCTGTTATATGGGCGGGCTCCCAACTTCAACACTTGAAATGTAAATACTGAAATGTATTCCTCTGTTACATGGGCGGGCTCCCAACTACAACTCTTGAAACTTAAAGACTGAAATGTATTCCTCTGATATATGGGCGGGCTCCNCTCCCAACTTCAACACTTGAAACGTAAAGACTGAAATGTATTCCTCTGTTATATGGGCGGGCTCCCAACTTCAACTCTTAAAACTTAAAGACTGAAATGTATTCCTATGTTATATGGGCGGGCTCCCAACTTCAACACTTGAAATTTAAAGACTGAAATGTATTCCTCTGTTATATGGGCGGGCTCCCAACTTCAACACTTGAAATGTAAAGACTGAAATGTATTCCTCTGTTATATGGGCGGGCTCCCAACTTCAACACTTGAAATGTAAAGACTGAAATGTATTCCTCTGTTATATGGGCGGGCTCCCAACTTCAACACTTGAAATGTAAAGACTGAAATGTATTCCTCTGTTATATGGGCGGGCTCCCAACTTCAACACTTGAAATGTAAAGACTGAAATGTATTCCTCTGTTATATGGGCGGGCTCCCAACTTCAACACTTGAAATGTAAAGACTGAAATGTATTCCTCTGTTATATGGGCGGGCTCCCAACTTCAACACTTGAAATGTAAAGACTGAAATGTATTCCTCTGTTATATGGGCGGGCTCCCAACTTCAACACTTGAAATGTAAAGACTGAAATGTATTCCTCTGTTATATGGGCGGGCTCCCAACTTCAACACTTGAAATGTAAAGACTGAAATGTATTCCTCTGTTATATGGGCGGGCTCCCAACTTCAACACTTGAAATGTAAAGACTGAAATGTATTCCTCTGTTATATGGGCGGGCTCCCAACTTCAACTCTTGAAACTTAAAGACTGAAATGTATTCCTCTGTTATATAGGCGGGCTCCCAACTTCAACACTTTAAATGTAAAGACTGAAATGTATTCCTTTGTTATATGGGCGGGCTCCCAACTTAAAGACCGGAATGTATTCCTCTGTTATATGGGCGGGCTCCCAACTTCAACACTTGAAATGTAAAGACTGAAATGTATTCCTCTGTTATAAGGGCGGGCTCCCAACTTCAACACTTGAAATGTAAAGACTGAAACGTATTCCTCTGTTATATGCGCGGGTTCCCAAATTTAAATCTTGAAACTTAAAGACCGGAATGTATTCCTCTGTTATATGGGCGGGCTCCCACCTGCAACATTTGAAATGTAAAGACTGAAATGTATTCCTCTGTTATAAGGGCGGGCTCCCAACTTCATCACTTGAAATGTAAAGACTGAAACGTATTCCTCTGTTATATGGGCGGGCTCCCAACTTCAACACTTGAAATATAAGACTGGAATGTATACCTCTGTTATATGGGCGGGCTCCCAACTTTGACAAATGAAACGTAAAGACTGAAATGTATTCCTCTGTTATATGGGTGGGCTACTTCAACACTTGAAATATAAACGGCATCGTCCTCCTTGCATCCTGAACCGTTTTCCTTCTAACTTGAATTATCCTCCTCCAGAACTGCTTCCCTCAAAACAGGTGTTTCATTCTTCTGTCAACCGCTGGGGATAACATTGCTGGGGAATTATTGATTTACCTACTTAGGAATTATTTAATTACCTATTGAGGATAGTACTGCTGGGGGAATTTCATTCCTTCAAAACTTGTGCTTTATTTTTTCGAAGATTGCTGGGGGGCTGACCCTGGCTTTCTGCTTTTACTGAGCGCAAGTTCTATCCTTTTGTTCTGTCCGCTGGTCATACAACCTCCTTCATTAAAACTTGTTATTTTCCTTCTTTCCACACTGCTGGCGATAGCACTGGTTCAAGGACCGCTTCTCTTAAGACTGGTGTTATCTTTCTTCTTCCCCGAGTCGATATTTGGCTTCCAGAAAATTTTCAAAAATGAATGGAAAATTTTCTGCCCCAGTTTGATAATCTTCCTTGTGGCCTGCCTTTCTGCCATCAATGTCATTCCCTTTCCCTGCTTCAAATCAAAGAAAGTTTTTGTTAGTTTAAAACGTGGTGAGTGGTCGTGCCACTCCTACTGGGGATGTTTTTTCTTCCTTTTCTCCTTTCCCTGCTCTGTGTTCCATTGCACTATCAAAACTTGCTAGGGATGATATTAATGGTTGGGGATGATATTCCTGCTGAGGCGATATTCCTGCTGGGGATAGTTTTCCCTTTCTTCCTTCCCCGCTCTGTGTTGTCCGACCCTCTTGGGAATTGGTCGATAATCTGCCGGGAATGCTCCTTCTTCCCTGTGATCCTTATTCACAAATTTCTCAACTGTTGTTTTCCCACCTTCCTCTATATTTTCCCCGAAATCCTAGACCAATCCAACCTTTTGGTTTTGCAACAAACGTATTTCTCGTTCCATTGTATTATCTTGGGACTGTCCTATCCACATTTTTGCTTTGCACCATCTTGGAAACTGGTAGTAAGCTCTGAAAATCCTTCTCAAAACAAACTACTTATTGAAAAATCTCAAACAAACGAAATGAAAAACGA
The DNA here is from genome assembly GCA_026770625.1 of Nicotiana glauca. Classification (NCBI taxonomy): domain Eukaryota; kingdom Viridiplantae; phylum Streptophyta; class Magnoliopsida; order Solanales; family Solanaceae; genus Nicotiana; species Nicotiana glauca. The sequence continues at coordinate 20,547 of MU764619.1, read as the reverse complement.
TGAAGATAGAAAAAGAGAAAAATCTTTCTGAACAACTGCTGGTGGAAGAAAAGGAAAAGAACTTATCTGAACGGTATAACCGATAACAATGATCATGTCGTGCATTCTGGATCTAGCCAACCCAGTCTATTTATCAATCCATCTTTCTGACGGCCTCATTTTGCTGGGGATGAGCAAGCACCCCATTCTGCCGAATGCGGATCCTTTCCACCAATCTTATCTTGTCGCCTCATAGTGTCCGTCGAGGGGTTTTCACCAATAAGAATCTCATTTCTCTCAACTCCTGTCGCCTTATGGTGCCCGTGAAGGTTTTCACCATAAGACTCTCTGATTTTGTTTCTCTCATCTTTCATCGCCTTATGGTGCCTATGAAGGTTTTCACCGATAAGACTCTCTCATTTTAGTTTTCTTTCTCAGCTGGGGATTGGAGTGTTACCGATAAGATTCTCTCTACTGGGGATTCTTTTTGGCTATCAATTCCTTCAGCTTATGATCCTCGTTCAGTCAGGGGTCGGTATGTTATTCTCGTCTTTCATTTGCCTAACTTGGCACCTCTCGGATACTGATCGGGAGGTCTTTTTGGACATCAAATATGGGTTTTTGTGTGGGGGTAAAAGAAAAGGATATAATAAATTCAAAATAACTTCGATGGGTAAAACATTACAACTCTTAGAATCAAACTTCTTTCAAAAATTTTAAAACATAACTTCTGCCCCAGTTTTCTTGCTTAGGGGATTTTTTTTTTGTTGCACTTCGACCGAGCCGTGAGGCGCCTACGTATCCTCTTTGAGGAATCAGGTCGAACGTAGTTCACTTGATTCCTTTGTTTTTCTTGTCACTTTTTCTTCTTGTTTTTGTTATTATCTTTCTTTCTTTTTCTCCTCTTTTTTTTCGTTAATGATTTCAAGAGAGGGGTATGAAAGAATAAATAAGGCTCAAAGGGGGAAGCAAAGGTTAAAGTGTTTGGATAGTAGAAAAAATAGCCTCCGTCATTTCATTCTCCGATAAATGCCTAAGTATAAACAAACAAACAAATAAACAACAATTACAATCAAAGAAATTACACATAATATCTTTTGACTGCGTCAGATTTGATAGCCATGTCGATACATCTTCCATCGACATCTGTCAGACATAGAGTGCCGTTGGATAACACCCTGGTCACAATAAACGGCCCTTGCCAATTCGGGGCGAACTTGACCTTTGCTTCGGCTTGATGTGGCAAGATTCGTTTCAGCACCGGCTGTCCTACTTCAAATTTCCTGGGACGCACCTTCTTGTTATATGCTCTTGCCATCCTTTTTTGATACAATTGGCCATGACATACTGCTGCCAATCTCTTTTCGTCAATCAAGCTCAACTGCTCCAATCGGGCTTTGACCCATTTATCATCATTAATCCCAGCCTCAGCGACAATCCGGAGGGACGGAATTTCAACTTCTGCTGGTATCACTGCTTCAGTTCCGTATACCAACAAATAAGGAGTTGCACCTACTGAAGTACGAACAGTAGTGCGATAACCCAACAACGCAAATGGTAACTTTTCATGCCATTGCCTGGACCCTTCTACCGTCTTCCTCAATATCTTCTTTATGTTCTTGTTCGCTGCTTCAACTGCTCCATTCGCCTTGGGACGATACAGGGTGGAATTACGGTGTGTAATCTTGAACTGTTGACATACTTCTTTCATCAAACTGCTGTTAAGATTAGCACCATTGTCCGTGATGATCACCTTTGGGATCCCAAATCTACAGATGATGTGGGAATGAACAAAATCCACCACTGCCTTCTTGGTTACTGACTTGAATGTTTTAGCCTCAACCCATTTAGTGAAATAGTCGATGGTTACCAGAATGAACCGATGACCGTGGAAGCTGCCGGCTCAATGGGCCCAATGACATCCATGCCCCATGCAACAAATGGCCATGGTGCTGACATTGTATGCAATTCTGTCAGTGGAGAATGAATCAGATCTCCGTGTATCTGACACTGATGGCATCTTCGCATGAAACTAATACAATCGCGCTCCATAGTGAGCCAATAATACCCTGCTCGGAGAATCTTCTTTGCCAATACATATCTGCTCGTATGTGGCCCACAAACTCCAGCATGTACCTCTGTCATCACTGTCGTGGCTTGACTAGCATCTATACATCTCAGCAAACCCAAATCGGGTGTTCTTTTGTACAGCACTCCTCCACTGA
>MU764619.1:5134-18275 GCA_026770625.1 Nicotiana glauca | reverse complement strand
AATATGCAACGGGTCAACATGAATTTTGTCTGGGTGATGCAACATTGATGCTAAAGTGGCCAAAGCATCGGCAACCTCATTATGAACTCTTCAGATGTGTCTGAACTCCACTGACTCAAATCATACAAGCATTGTCGATATGGTATGAGCTTCAAATCTCGTGTTTCCCATTCACCCTGAATCTGATGCACCAGGAGGTCCGAGTCTCCCAAGACCAAGACGTCTTGGACATCCATGTCTGCAGCTAACCGTAAGCCCAAAATGAATGCCTCATACTCAACCATGTTGTTGGTGCAATAGAAACATAGCTGAGCCGTAACAGGATAATGATGTCCTGTTTCAGAGATAAGTACCGCTCATATTCCGACTCCTTTCGCATTTGCAGCTCCATCAAAGAACAACTTCCATCCTGGTTCCTTGGTCAATTCCAACTCGTCTATATGCATCACTTCTTCATCAGGAAAACACGTCCTCAAAGGCTCGTATTCCTCATCAACAGGTTTCTCAGCCAAGTGATCGGCCAATGCTTGGGCTTTCATGGCCGTCCTCATCACATAGACGATGTCGAACTCCGTGAGTAATATTTGCCATTTCGCTAACCTCCATGTGTGTATAGGCTTCTAGAAAATATACTTCAATGGATCCAGGCGTGAAGTGAGGTAAGTAGTGTAGGATGACACATAATGCTTTAATTTCTATGCCACCCAAGTTAGGGCGCAACATGTCTTCTCAATTTGAGTGTACTTGACCTCATATAAACTTCTTTCTGAGATAATAGATGGCTTGCTCTTTTCTTCGTGCAATGTCGTGTTGCCCCAGTACACATCTGAACGAATTCTCCAGGACCGTTAGATAGAGAATCAATGATCTTTCCGGCTCGGGTGGAACCAACACAGGTGGATTTGATAGATACCCTTTGATCTGGTCAAACGCTTCCTGACATTCTGCCGTCCACTCTACCACAACATCTTTCTTCAGTAACCGAAAAATAGGTTTACAAGTCGCCGTGAGTTGAGCGATGAACCTGCTGATATAATTCAACCTTTCCAACAGACTCATCACTTCTATTTTGTTCTTCGGCGGCGGCAGTTCTTGGATGGATTTGATCTTTGACGGGTCCAACTCAATGCCTCACCAACTGACGATAAATCCCAACAGCTTTCCCAATGGAACAACAAATGCACATTTGGCCCGGTTGAGATTAATGTCGTACCTTCAAAGTCTTTGGAAAAACTTCCTTAGATCTGCTACGTGGTCTTCCTGATGCTTGGATTTTATGATCACATCATCTACGTACACCTCAATATCTTTGTGTATCATGTCATGAAACACAGTAGTAATTGCTCTCATGTACATTGCCACAGCGTTCTTCAAGCCAAACGGTATTACCCGGTAGCAATAAGTCCCCACGGCGTAATGAAATCCGTCTTTTCCGCATCTTCTTCATCCATCAGGATCTGATGATACCCAGCATAGCAATCCACAAATGACCCGATCTCATGTCCGGCACAATTATCGATCAACATATGAATGTTGGGTAATGGAAAGTTATCCTTTGGGCTCGCCCTGTTCAGATTGTGGTAATCGACACATACCCTAATCGTCCCATCTTTCTTCGGCACTGGCACCACATTAGCAAACCAATCAGGATATCGAGTGACCCGAATAACCTTTGCCCGCATCTGCTTAGTTACTTCTTCTTTAATCTTCACACTCATGTCTATTTTGAACTTCCTCAATTTTTGTTTGACGGGAGGGCATGCCGGGTCAGTGGGCAATTTGTGAACCACTAAATCAGTGCTTAAACACGACATGTCATCATACGACCATGCAAAAACGTCTTTGAATTCGACAAGTGCTTTGATTAGTTCCTCCTTTATGTTTGGCTCAATGTGGATGCTTATTTTGGTTTCCCTGACATTGTCTGCATCTCCTAAATTAATAGCTTCAATGTCATTCAAATTGGGCTTGGGTTTCTATTCGAACTGGCTTAATTCTCTGTTTATCTCTTCAAAGGCTTCATCCTCATCGTAATTCGATTCATCATCATAATCGACCTCTTGTACAATTAGTTTGGAATCAGATTGATTTTTTAGACTAGGTTGAAGATCCGTTGTGCATGCCATGTCATTAGAACCAGTATAAAGAGAACTGTTCAGAAAGAGAAAAGAAGAAAACAAAATTAAAACAAAATAAAAAGTGAAAACTTTCACTTTATTAAAATACGGGATAACAAAGTTTCACACTTATGCCGAATAGTGAAACAAAAACTGGATTACAACCCTGAAATAATCCAGATAACAAGAAAGAAAAATCCAGAGCCTACTACCAAGCCTCCCTCCGGGTAGGAAGAGGAGTAGCCGTCCAATTGTTGATATTTGCCTTAGGCCCCACAAACTGTATATCTACCCTACTGGACCCTTCTCCAGCTTCTATCACATTGACGTAGGCGAACAACCTTTCAAAACCCTGATTCAAATCTCCATCTGACCTAATCAGTGGTCCGAGAACCTTCGGGACCGACAACCTTCTGCTACCTACTCTGACAAAGGATCTGGAGAGATGCGAAACTGGCTTGGGAAGAACCCAAACTCTCTTCTTCAACTTTCGAGCCCGTCTTACATCTGCTGTTGTAGGCTTGAATCCTAGCCCAAAAGTATCCAGATTCTTCGTTAAACAAACTGGCTGGACAATACCCTACAGATCAACCCCCAAACCCTTTCCTGGTACAAACCCGCTATTCAACATTTCCGAGGCTATCATGAAGATCGCTGCTGCGATTCTGGGAAGTGGAAAGTCTTCTCCCTCAGAAATTTTATCCACCGAGACTGCATCAAAAACCTGGTAAACCCATGAGCCTTTGTCATTGTCAGTTTCTACGAATGGCACAATGGCATCTCCCACAGTGCATGTACCATCATCCCCGTGCACCACTATCTCTTGCTTGTCCCATTCAAATTTCACCATCTGGTGTAATGTAGAAGGCACTGCTTTGGCGGCATGGATCCAGGGTCGACCCAACAGAAGATTGTATGATACTGCCACGTCTATCACTTGGAATTCCATGGTGAATTCCACTAGACCAATGGTTAATTACAGTATGATATCACCCACCATGTCAGTACCACCCCCATCAAAACCTCGGACGCAGACGTTGTTCCTGTGAATCCGATCATTATCAACCTTCAGCTTATTCAGAGTAGATAAAGGACAGATGTTGGCGCTTGACCCGTTATCAATCAATGCCCGAGTTACCACCGATTCTTTACATTTCACGGTCAAGTAGAGGGCTTTGTTGTGTTCTGTACCCTCTATTGGCAATTCTTCATCAGAAAATGTCACTCGGTTTACTTTGAAGATTTTGTGCGCTATCCTCTCCAAGTGGATTACAGAGATTTTAACCGGAACATGGGCCTCGTTCAGGATTTTCATTAGTGCTTGGCAATGGTCGCTGGAATTGATCAACAATGATAGCAATGAAATATGTGCCGGGGTTTTTCTCAACTGCTCCACAATGGAGTAGTCTTGTGCCTTCATTTTCTTCAAAAACTCCTCAACCTCTTCTTCTTAACTCTACTGGAGCGAAACACCTTCCCGAATGAGTTAACTCCTGGGCCACACATATTTCTTCCACAACCTCTTTCCCCTTGTACATTACCATCTCTTTATTGTAGATCCATGGCATGACTTTCTCACTGATTATCGACAACTGCATTACTAGCCTGATAACAACTGGTTCTATGTGGACCCCCTTCACAACTACCACTGGTGTGCTTGATATTCCCTGCAACACTACCTTGAATGGCTTTGGCTTCTTTGCAGAAACAAACGAACTCTTTCCCATCACCACCACTGGCTTGCTGTCTATCCTTTTCAACTGTACCACTGCTTTTCCACTGGTCGACTTTTCTTTGGGACTAGCTTCACTGGCCCAGATCATCATCACTGTTTGTGAGGGCTTCTTAAGGTCCCCTCCCTTGTGCACTAGTTCGATCATATGGGTCTCATGGTGCGCGGGTAGTGGATTCTGATTAATGTTTGGAGCTTATGGAGCCTGGACCTCGATCCTATTTGTATCAATAAGCTCTTACACGACATTCTTCAACTTCCAACATTTCTCGGTATGGTGTCCGGGGGCCCCTGAACAATATTCACAGCTCGCTGATGGATCAAGATTTCTAGGCAGGGAATTTGGCAATTTGGGCTCAATGGTATTCAACAGGCCTAACTATCTAAATTTGTGGAACATAGCAGTATAGGATTCTCCTAGAGGAGTATATTTCTGCTTATTCTCATTCTTGAAAGCTTGATTTCCTCGATACCCTGACCCTAGAGGATTTCTATAGGCCCTCGGAGGTGGATATGTGTTTTGTGGATGCGGATATGTATTTTGTGGAGGTGGGTAGGTATTTTGGGGACCCGGCGCGCGCCACTGCGTGGGAGCCGAAGGCTGGGTATATGTCTGGGCTTGATGGACGAAGAAGTATGGTTCTTGTGGTGGGTAGTAGGGTTGTAGAGGATAATTTGGAGTGTATGGGTAATTTGGGTGATGGGGTCTGGATTGGTAGTGAGGGGAAGAACCTCTCGATCTAGTCCAATTACCTGCCTCTACTGTCGCGACCTCTTCTCTTCTCTTCTTCCCGAGCGCACCTCCCTTGCCGCTCTGGATGGCTTGAGTAGTTGCTTTAATCGCCGAATAGCTCAGGATTTTGTTGGACTTAAGTCCCTCTTCGATCATACCGCCCATTTTCACTACCTCGTTGAAAGATTTACCAACTGACATCACCAAGTGACCAAAGTAAGTTGGCTCTAGAGTCTGCAAAAAGTAGTCCACCATTTCCCCCTCTCTCATCGGAGGATCAACTCTAGCTGCATGTTCTCTCCACCGAAACCCAAATTCCTGGAAGCTTTCTCCCGGCTTCTTCTCAAGTTTCAGCAATGTGAGATGGTCAGGGACCATCTCAAGGTTGTACTAAAAGTGACCTGCGAATGCTTGTGCTAGATCATCCCAGGTGTGCCAACTGCTCGGATCCTGTCTTGTGTACCATTCCTGTGCAGACCCGCTTAGACATTGACCAAATTAAGCTATCAGCAGCTCATCTTTACCACTTGCTCTTCTCATCTTGCTGCAAAAACCCCGCAGATGTGTTATTGGATCGTCGTGCCCTTCGTATAGGTCAAACTTTGGCATCTTGAACCCTACCGGCAATTGAATGTCAGGGAAAGGACACAGGTCCTTGTAGGCATGCTAACCTGGTTGCCTAACCCGTGCATGTTCCTGAAGGACTGCTCCGGGCTTTTAAATTTTTGAAGCAGTTCGTCCTGCTCTGGGCCCTTAGCCGGCTTTTCAATCTCTGTCGGGACCTCAAAGTGGGGATTATAGGTATGTGGCTCGGGTGCTTTAAATGTAGGTTCAGGGGGTAATATTTGTTATCGTGAGCCTGAAACTACGGCTCACTGGATGATCTTTGTAACATGGCTGGTCGGGGTGCCACAAAAACAGGGACATTTGGTGGGGGGAGGTTCTGATTGGGTGGTGGCGCTTGGGGATCATAGGGATTTCTTCCCTGATAGTAGTGGTGACTTTGGAAGCTTGTTGAAGGGTCGTGGGAAGGGTATTCCGGCGTGTGTCCTGGTGGAAGAGTAGGATTAATGGGAGGTTCGGTGCCCTTTTGTATCCTAGCCAAGGCTAACTGCATTTCGTTAATCTCCAGTCTCATATTTTCCATTTTTTCCATGGCCTCTTTTAGCATCTAACTTTCCATCTCTTCCTCCTCAACACTGGTTTCTGAGTTAGTCATGCTTTTCAGTGTGGGCCCTTTAGATCTGGTTTGATAATGGTATGGTGCCAATACGCTTTAACAAACTAACTGGTTGAAATTCGAAAAACAACAAACTTGTCAGCTTTAGAGTTTTAACACATATTGCAATTGCACGTTGGGGGATGCAATGTTCTTAGGCTGTTTAACCATTTCTAACATGTTTTTGATCCGACCGCATGCATCATCCCGGCTTATTTTACTTGTGCCTCATTTACGTGTTTTAGAAACTTTCCTTTATTTGCCTTCCTTTCTCTCTTTTTCATTCTTTCTTTTCCTTTCTTTTATTCACTTTGCCTTTTCTTTTTTTCTTTTTTAGGGGTGGTCGAATCTTATGTGGATTGCCTGCGTATCATGTCCCCGCATGAATCAGACCGTGCATAGTTCTTCCACAAGTGAAAAATAAAGACACCAATTTTTGGAAAATTTATTTCATTATCGAAACATTCTATTACAAACTACCTACTTGGAAAAGGAAAAACAAAATACAGACTCCGAACTACTAGCATAATTTGATGTGAAAAGAGAAACGCACGGAAAGACAACAAACTCTTAAAATCAGGAATTACATACTTGGACTAGGGATACATAAAAGCTTTGAATTTTGGTGCCCGCGGGGCATCGTTCGGCCTTTTCGCAGACTTTGGTGCAAGGCCCCTTTTCAAGCTTTTCAATTCTTCCATGATCTGGTGGACGTAGCCCATGACGGAAGCAAAGAGGGTAGTACGGTGGATTTCCTCACATGCTAGGCACCTTATGGTGATGTAGTGCCCGATCTCTTCGATTCTACCCATGATTCTATCCATTTCCATAAGCAGTTGTTCTATTCGTTGATTCTTTGCTCCCAGCATTTGAGCGTTGTCAACGAGTTGATCCTGGAACTTATCCATTTGTTCTTCCATTCGTGCCATCAAATCATAGCAGTGCTTCCTGTCAGCTCTGGCATCTCGGGCTTGTTTAAAGACCCGTTCTTTGGGAGTGGAATTTGTTTCTCTTAATATAGCAATGGTCCCTTCATAATCCCTCTTCACTTGCCGCATGTGCTTTGCTCGCGCCACTGTACCTTTTGCCCATCTGGCTCGAATTCTTGCTATGCTAGCTGCTGCCCTTTCCAAACCCTCTCAGCTTTCAATGACCTGGTTTCTCAACCCAACTATCATCCTTTTGTCGGCCTGATTTCTCTGTTGGTTGTTGGGCTTTCAGTGCCTTGTTTTCTTGGGTCAACCTGTTCTTTTCTCCCGTATCAGCATCAACTTGCAAGCTATTTTCATATTTTAGGTCCCGAACCTGTTGTTTCAACTTGCCAATTTCAACCCGATAGCCTTCTTCTTTTGCCAACCAACCCCATTGCGCTTGTGATGATTCTGCGAAGTCTTGGACGTGGGGTTTTTTAGCTAGCCTCTGATGCTCAAGTTCTCTCCTGTACCATGCGAGGTATTCCGGCGACACTTCGCATTTGGCCCGATCCCGCACACGAGTATCTACTTTCAGGGTTTGACATTTATTCCAGATTTTCCGAACTACCGCTTCAGGGAATTGCCCACTGGGCCTAATTTCGACCCCCTGGCCGCTGAGATCCTCTTCCTTTGGGACTATTTGGCGCCGCCCAAATTGTCTCAATACTCGGTACGGCGCATATGGCTGAATACTTTTGAGACCCATTAGTAGTAAATGAGATTTGGCAGCTGACATGTGTATGATTTCATTTACGGGTGGTTAACCACCCAAATGCCCATTCTATCTGGCTTGCGGAGACGGAACGCAGGAGAGTTACCCTTTCAGTGACCCCTTCTGGCAAACTGAACCCGTCGACCCTTGTGGAAAACTCTTCAATACAAGTCTTTTTAGATAACCCATAGCTCATGAACTGAGGGCGATGACACAAGTGTTCGATCATCCACATTTGGAGCAATACATTGCAACCCTCGAAGAAACCCCCTCCGGCTTTGCAAACAGTAAGAGCACGGAAGATGTCTGCTATTATCATTGGTGCCAGAGTGCTATTGTCTTTCTTGAGCAAAGTGCTGACGTCCCCAGTGACTTGTATATTAATTTTCCCGTCTTTCCTAGGGAATACCAGCAGACCTAGAAAGGCTATCATAAAAGCAATACACCTATGCCTTTCCCATTTCAGCCAGTTTTCCCCACTGCAGATTTTACCCTCGGGATTGTTGAACCCTCCAAGATGACTATATATGTCGTATATGAATTCCAGAGTACAAAAACCCTATGATAAATCTGGGTTGTGTATCGTTATGCGGATCTTCACGGTGTCTAAGAACCTGCGTATGGTCACGGCCCTTGGCGCAATAAGATACTGCTCTCTCATAGGAATTTTAGGGCCCCCGATGTACCCTGCCAGTTCTTCTAGTGTCGGTGTGAGCTCAAAGTCTGAGAAATGAAACACATTGTGTGCTGGGTCCCAGAATGAAATTAACGCCCGTATAATGTCCCCTCTCGGATCAATATTCAGCAACCCAACAAGGTCTCTCAACTATAACTTGACTGTGTCTTGTCCTGATTCTCCTAAGTCATTCCACCACATGCGCAAACCCAAAGGGACCTTGTTTATCATAGCTCTAGATGAATTCCGCTCGTGCTCATTCTGCACATTTATTAAGGTGATTTAGACCAAAAGAAAAAAAAACCTTTATTTGACTAATTTTTTCATTTTTTCCCAATTTTAAAGAAAAGAAAGACTGGTTTTCCGGACACGGCCTTTCAGCACTTCAGGGACGAAGATTTTAAGGCTGTAGGGGTTAACCAGCCAAAAGTGGCCGTTTATGCAAAGTCAGCCTTCCGGCATCCCTTTCGGGAACATTCGGCTATTTTTGAAATTAACGCCCGTATAATGTCCCCTCTCGGATCAATATTCAGCAACCCAACAAGGTCTCCCAACTATAACTTGACTGTGTCTTGTCCTGATTCTCCTAAGTCATTCCACCACATGCGCAAACCCAAAGGGACCTTGTTTATCATAGCTCTAGATGAATTCCGACTCGTGCTCATTCTGCACATTTATTAAGGTGATTTAGACCAAAAGAAAAAAAACCTTTATTTGACAAATTTTTTCATTTTTTCCCAATTTTAAAGAAAAGAAAGACTGGTTTTCCGGACACGGCCTTTCAGCACTTCAGGGACGAACATTTTAAGGCTGTAGGGGTTAACCGGCCAAAAGTGGCCGTTTATGCAAAGTCAGCCTTCCGGCATCCCTTTCGGGAACGTTCGGCTATTTTTGACAAACGGTATCACCTAATTTATTGAAGACTCTTTTTCTTGTTTTCTAAATTAAAATAAATGACCCGGTATTGCAAACACAGCATTTTAGCGCCTCGGGGACGAAAATTTTAAGGCTGTGAGGGTCAAAAATCAAAATCTGACCCAAAGCGGTCATTCATGCAAAGTTAGCCCTTCGGCGTCCCTTTCGGGAAAATTCGGCTATATTTGATAAGGACGGCATCACCCGACTTATTTATAACAAAATTAGAATTTGACATTTTTTGGCAATTTTTTTCAAAAAGGGGAGGTTGGACCCGATGAGGGTTTCCTACGTATCTCACATCCGGTGAGAATCAAACCAGCCCAATTCTACCCAATAGAACTGAATTTGAAAACAAGACTCTTTTCTTTTGTTTTTTTTTTCAAATAAGTCAAATTAAAAAAACATTCCTCTTTTTTATTTTCCTAAAATATCGGCAGAGTTTCCACACTACTTAGGCATTGGTTTTTTCTAAAAATAAGTAGTTATCTCTCTACACAGCTATTTTTCTCTTTTTCCCCTTTTTTCCCAATATTCCCGATTTTCATAAGCCGGTCAACATGCAAGTCTGAAGCAAATATATGCATAAAACAAACAGGATGCAGCAGGATGGTCTTTTCTATTTCAGGTTACCTGTCCTAGACGGACCCAACCCCTGTGTTGAGTCCCCTAAGTCAAATGCAACATGATGCAAATAATCGTTCCTACTAGGTATCCGGAATGAAGTCAAGTTATTCTAGGTTAAAAACCTGGGTATTTGTTCTAGACAGTGTACCCGAGCGGACAACTCGAGTCGGGGAGGGGGCTAGGTACCGGGGGCCTGAGAGATCGTCCGGCTTTGTAACTTGTCCGAGCCCTTTTCTTATTTAAAGGTATGACACTAACAGAATAGGGAGTCTCAACCAGTGAGCACATCCCTGGAGGTAAGAAGAGAAGGGTTCGGCACAGTTGATATGTACAGTCAAACAATATCAAAGCGGTAATAAGCATCATTTTGCACATTAAGCACAGATCATATGAAAATATCAGATAATAAAGACAAAATACAATAATTTATAACAAAGTCGAATTTCTATCCCTGAACCAGTGGTTCTGGGTCATTTATCCCCAGTGGAATCTCCAAAGCTGTCACACCTCCTTTTTACGCTACCGCACCCCGCAAGGGGTGTAATAGAGGGGAGTTTTTTCAATTAAAGGACAATCAAAACGGGATTTATTATTAAGAGTTGGAATTGCCACTTGAGAGATTTATGGGGTCCCAAGTCACCGGTTTAAATCCCAAATCGAGGAAAAAATTGATTTCATATTACAGTCTACGAATTAGAAATCCGGATAAGGAATTATGTTAACCCGGGAGAAGGTGTTAGGCATTCCCGAGTTCCGTGGCTCTAGCACGGTCGCTTAACTGTTATATTCGGCTTAATTATCTGATTTTAGTACATGTTCAAACCTATGTGCATTTTTTTACCTTTTAACCGCTTTTGATTATTATTTTTAATGAGAATTGCAACGTCGTTAGAACACATCTCGAACCACGTCACATCAATGTACCTGTGGCTGTTTGACAAATTCTGACTCCGTTGAGATTTGGATTAAGGTCACCTAAATGTGCACCCGAATTTAAGAAAGTAATTTATTAAAGGCGCGCCTAGAGCGACTAGCGTACCATTATTTTGGGTAAGGCCGTAAAATTTTGCTATATGGCCCACCCTGAAGTCTAGGTAAAAATGCGTATAGAGGGCCCCGCAGCTATATATTTTTGTTTGTTGAGGCTCGTCTCATTCATTATTTTTAAAAAGAATTACAACGTCATGGAAATGCATATCGAACCACATTACAATCAATATACCCATGATTATCGACACATTTCGACTTCGTTGAGATCTGGATTTGGGTCACAAAAATGTGCACCCGTGTTTAAGAAGGTAAGGTTATTTAAAGTATGCGCCTAAAAAGACTAACGCGTTGCTATTTTTTGGGAAAATGCCGTAAAATTCACTGAGCGACCGATCCCGAAGTCTATACAATTATTATATCCATTTATTGAGGGCCCCGCAATTTATGTATTTTGTTTGGCGAGGCTCGTCTCATTTCTTATTTAAAAGGCAAACCTAAAAGCGACTAAGATTTTCTATTTTTTGTCTCTTAAAATACAGCAAAAGGGCCATAACTAGTTAAAGTATTTGGGGAGGACAAATCCTCATGAGTCAACCTCAACTCATTAAGTCCGATAATATAATAGGTAACAACAAAAGCCTGAGCAATTCGTTTGAAACTATCAGATTGTGTTTCATAAAAAATAACAATTTGGACAACTATAGACCTGGGCCCAAGCCTAAACGTATACGTACAATAGAATAGGACCTGGGCCACTCAATAAGATTTTTTTAAACTTCTACCTTGTGCAGATGAGCCCAATCCACCACATCAACCAATCTTCTATTCAATTCGCACCGTTTTTACTGAAATGTTTCTTTAAGCTGTTCTAATCGAATCCCAGTGGTGGTTATTGATTTGGTTCAAATTTTTATACTCAAACCTATGTATTATTAGATGTTCTACTTCTTTATCCAGAACAAAGCTGATTAAACTGAAGCACTATTAGCTAAATGAAATTATCACATGTAAGAGCTAATTTAACAACAAAATTATTTGTTGTCTAATTCTATTCCAACGCTGATGCTTGCTTGAAGGAACTTATTCAAGTTCATACATCGAGTAGATTTATAACAATTATACGTGTGAGGCCATTAAACTAAAGTAGTAACTGTATCATGAAATCAATTTCAGCATTCCAAATTGTTCTCTAAATCTTCAGATTAACAACAATACACAATCTAGTATAGTCCAGCAATACACAGTCCCAGTTTAGTTAACACATTCAGTCAGCTGTTTACATAAACTCACTGGCAACACTCGACTAACCAAATAGAAAATGAATATAATGCATGAAGATAATCAGGATCAACAAGTGAAGAAAACAGCGAGATTTCATTCCAAACTTCTCTACATCACATATTACATAACCAAGGTTCGAGACATGTACCTGGTTTGGGAAAAACAAGAAGAGGAAGGAGTGATCAGCAGTAGTAGTAATGATACAGCAATAATAGCAATACACCAGCAACAACAGCCCCAATCGAAACCCAACAGCAAATGCTCAACACCCAAAATAAAATCCAACTCGAAACCAACTTCAACCAGGAAGTAGTAGAAAAGCAGTCCAGGAATCAACTTTTAACCAGGTAAACACTAGTTTCGACTTCAGGAGTGAATCAATGACCCCCAGTACCAACAGAAATAGAGCTTAACCCACAGCAATGTCTACACAAGCTAAATGAACACCAAGGTACACTAGAGTTACTTAAGATCAGTCTTGGTGTATTTGAATCAGGAAGGTGAAATCACTGAAGTAAAAGAGAGGCTACAAAGAAACAGTGGGGTTTTCAGCTCTCAAATTTTCAACTTTCAATTCTGACCTTTTTTCAGATTTTTCAAAAGCCAGCCAAATTAACTTAAAATTCTGGACTTCTTCTGCTAAAAATCCACCCAACTTAAACTTTCTATCTCTGAACTTTTGGTTCCCAAAATCCCCCTTTTCTTAGTAAAAATGACTCTATTTATAGTCAAAAACAGACCTCTAAGGTCTATCTTGAAACCATCAGATCCTCACTGCCCATGCCCTCTCAATCTCCACTCCTACGTGTCTTGTTCTTGTTTTAATTCCCTGTTCCCCACTCTAGCATGCCTTGTCCCTATTTGTTTCATTCAAGAGTCATGGCTGTTTAAAATATTCCTATCCATTTCCATGTAGGGATGGCAATGGGGCGGTGCGGGTGCAGGGCGGGGCAGGTTTGAACGTTAGCGGGGCGGTGCGGGTTTGAGATTTTACGGTTGCGGGGCAGGGCGGGGCGGGTTCAATTTTTAAATTAAAAAAATATGCGGGGTAGGGCGGGTTCGCGGGTGGAGATTTATTTTTTTCCGGGAAATAGTCTTTAATTGGCTTGTGAAACAGTATTGTCAGTGTGACTGTTTATCATGGCTGTCACACCTCTTTTTTACA
>MU764617.1:101904-123653 GCA_026770625.1 Nicotiana glauca | reverse complement strand
TCAAAAGGAGATTCATATTCGCCACCCCTATCACTTCTTATCATTTTGATCTTTTTGTTTAGTTGCGTTTCAACTTCACTCTTGTATTGCTTGAAAGCATCAATTGCCTCATCTTTACTATTAGGTAAATAAACATAGCAATATCTCATGCTATTGTCAATAAAAGTAATAAAATACTTTTTTCCACCGCGAGATGGTGTTGACTTCATGTCGCAAATATCTGTGTGGATTAAGTCTAAAGGATTTGAATTCCTTTCAATGGACTTATATGGATGCTTAACATACTTTAATTCCACACATATTTGACATTTGGAATTGACGCCAATCAAATTTTGGCAATACTTCTAAATTTATCATTTTTCGCAATGTTTTGAAGTTTACGTGACCTAAACGCGAATGCCATAAAGTGTTTGACTCAAGCAAGTAAGAAGAAGCATTCAATTTATTGATAGGAACTGCTATTACATTTATCTTTAAAAGGCCCTCATTTAGGTAACCTTTTTCTACATACAAATCGTTCTTACTTAGTACAACACTATTAGAATAAAAATACATTTGAATCCATTCTTGACAAGAAGTGAGGTAGACACAAGATTCTTGCGAATTTCTGGAACATGGAGCACTTGGTTTAGAGTCACTATTTTTCCCGACGTCATCTTCAACGCAATCTTGCCAACACCTTCAATTTTGGCCGTAGATGAATTTCCCATGAAGATTGTCTCGTCGGGTCCTGCAGGGGCATAAGAAGAAAATAACTCCTTGTTAGCGCAAACATGGCGGGTGGCTCCAGAATCTATCCACCATTCTTTAGGATTTCCTACCAAGTTGCATTCAGATAACATGGCACACGAGTCCATCATTTCGTCAGCATTTTCAACCATGTTAGCTTGATTCTTTTTCTTCTTATCATTCTTTGGCGCACGACAATCCACGGTCTTATGTCCAGATTTTCCACAGTTGTGGAAGTTACCCTTGAACTTCTTCTTGCTTGGGTAATTGTTTGGTCCAGAAGCCTTCTTTCTCTTCTTGTTTTGTGGCGCCTCCTCAACAATGTTAGCCCCCACAATTGTCAAGCTTCCACGTAACTTCTTTTCAGTATTTTTGTTATCTTCTTCTATCCTCAAACGAACAATCAAATCTTCTAGTGTCATTTCCTTCCGCTTGTGTTTAAGATAGTTCTTAAAATCCTTCCACAACGGAGGTAACTTCTCAATGAAAGCAGCGACTTAAAAGGCCTCATTTATGACCATACCTTCAATAACAAATTCATAATTAATAATAAGATAAATCTTATTAATAAAATTATTGATTTGGGTTATACCTTCAGCAAGGAGTTCATGTACAATGACTTGTAATTCTTGGACTTGAGTTATGACCGACCTAGTGTCAATCATTTTGAAATCCAAAAATCTTGCAGCCATGGACTTCTTAAGTCCGGCATCCTCAGTCTTGTACTTCTTCTCAAGCACATTCCATAACGTTTTTGAAGTTTCCATGACACTATAGACATTGTACAAGCCATCTTCCAAACAACTCAAGATGTAATTTTTGCACAGGAAATCAGAATGTTTCCATGCTTCAGTTACAACAAGTTGTTCATCATCCGGAGTATTTTCAGCCATGACCGGAGGATCCTCCTTGATGAAATATTGCAAACTCAACGTAGTAAGATAGAAGAGCATTTTCATTTGCCAACATTTGAAGTCAATACCGGAAAACTTTTCGGGTTTTTCTGATGGTGCCATAGCATGAGCAGGAGTAGAACGGCTTGACGAGGCAGCAACACTCGTAACAGTAGCACCCATCCCCGCAATATTTCCATTAGTTTGGTTTTCATTCGTCATGTTTCTGTAGAGTTGGAAACAAAACAGAACTTTGTTAAATCAGTGAAGGTTTGATATCTTCAAACTGAATACAAAACCAAACAGACAACACGTAACAATGGTGAAGTTTTTATATACTTCAAACCCGTACGTTTATTATTCCGGCAAAGTTTTTATATACTTTAAACCGGACAGAACAATTATTGGAGTAGAAAGCACCAAGGATTTAGTTTCCAACGCAATATAGAAAACAGTTTAGTATATAATTCAACACAGAAACGTTATTATTATAAAATTCCTTAAGCTTGTGAGTGTTACTGTATTAAAATACAAAATCAAAAAAATTGTTAGAAGAATTAAAGAAATCTGGAAAATAGTAGAGAATCAAAAATATTCCGAGTCCACAAGTTTCTTGTATGTCCTTAAGGAATTTTAACCCCCTCATAAGTTGCCAAGGTAATGGATTAAATTCTTCCAGGATAAAACGGAATAAACCTTCCTGCAACAGTGGCAATACAAACTGTAGGATACCAACAAACTCAAAGAACGGAGCAAAATCACACTTACGAATTTGAGAGAGAGAGACTGCGAATTAGGATGCAGTATATTCAAAAAGAAAGAAGTTCTGGAGTATTTTTCGTATGTAGAAAATGGAGCCTTGCCTCAGAATTTATAGGCAATTATCAAAAGAGGTGTCTGTAAAAGGTGCCTTTTCAGAAGAATATGCTGTCTGCCGTGGTTCTACCGCGGTTACGGTAGAACCACGGTTAGAGAGGCTCTCTGAATATGCCTGCCGCGGTTCTAACGCGGTTATGGCAGAACCGCAGACAGAGAGTCCCTCTGAATCTTCAGCAAGGTTCTGGCGTATTTTCAGCAATGATTTGGCATTTAATTAATTATTAAATAATTAAATAAATTTTGTCCAAAAATAATCTTATCGATTGATCATTTGACAAATCCAAATCCAAAGCCGAGCCGAGCGAGCGACGACGACGGCGCGATGGTTTATTCTCTTCAACACCTTTTAAGAGCTTTAAGAAGTGATTCTATATATAAGCACACAAATGTGATTCTCCCTCACCAATGAGGGACAAAATGCAAGACAAAAGTTCACTTCTTTAAATTTTTATTTTTTTCTCCATTTCAATTCATACTTCTTCTACTTTAAAGCCCAATGGCTTAAAGTCCAACACTCATAAGCTTCCAAAACACGAAAAAGTCAACCACCTAAACATCATTGTTCAAATGTTTCCATATCATTCATAATTTAGGGGTGTGCATTCGATTTATCGATTTGATTTTGACCCTTATCGATAATTATTTAACGATTATCGATTTGTATATATGCTTATCGTTATCGTTTCAATAATGTTTCGATTTTTTCGATTTCGATTTATCGATTTTTGGGGCTTATCGATTCGGTTATCGATTACACCAATAAGAAAATTTGCGGGATTCCACGAAAAGTATATCGCTATAAACACGCCTAACTAATATGGACAAAAAGAAGCTAAAATAAGACGAACATCGTTTATAATATAAAAATTGTATCAACAAGCACATGCAATGAAACTAAAGTAAGGGATCAAATTTATGCCACCAACACTCCAACGGTATAAAAAAAATACATCATCACGGCTAATTCTGTTTTTTATTAATTTGAACTTAATTCCCTTGAGCTTTAAATATGATCATTCCTTAAATGTGGTAGAGAAAATAATAGGGTTAGGCACTTAGGGTAAAGAAAAGGGTATTATAGAATAAAGATAATAAAAAAGAAATTGTCTTTTTAGTATATCTTATCGGTTTATCGATAACCGATAATCGAAGAGAACAAAATCGAAATCGAAATCAATAACTCGATAAGGAAAATTTCGAAATCGAAATCGATAAACCGATAACAAATAATCGATTCGATTTATCGATATACCGATTCGAATGCACACTCCTAATTCACATGATAACACTTGATTTAATTTATATTTTTGTATGTTCAAATACTTGCACTTCTAATTAAATTGTATTACTGTATTTCATAATATATTTTGTTACCATGTTTCATTCCCTTATTGCTGTTTTTTTATCCTTTATTTAAGTATCTTAATTAGGAAAAATGTGTACTTTAAAATTTCCAATACATGAAAAGGGGATGGAAAAGGTAATGACAGCTCACCACGAAAGGAAATGAAGTAAAAGTAAAAATTTGGTTGGCCAACCAAATAAAATGGGATCCTCGTCGCCACTTTGACTAAATCCTCCCACAAAATTAAAGCTCTCTTTTTCAACCAAAAAAAAAGGAAAACCAAATTCTTTTTCTCCTATCAACAATGCATTAATCCTCTGTTATGTAAAAATTCTTTAAGGGAAAAGGAAGAAAGTTTAAGGTTAGGAATGAGAAATGGATACAATTAATCCATTCAAAGACCAACCTCATCATTTTCCCTTGAGGAAGTTATTACTTTTGGCTTTGTATTCTCTTCTCCCTATAATACTTCTATTTCACTTAATTGCACCTCTCACTCTTTCTCAAACTAAACATTCACTAATCATCACCACCTCTTCTTCAACTCCATCAAAAGGTACATTATGAACATGACATTTTTTTCTTATATATAGCCATATTTGTGATGATGGAATATTTACAACAATAACATACTCAGTTTTATCCCACATCGTGGGTATGGGGAGGATACTGTGTATGCAGATCTTACCCCTACCTTTGTGGAGGTAAATAGGTTGTTTCCAATAAACCCCGGCTCAAGAAAGCATAAGCACCACATTATTTATGACGGAATATTTATGACGATAAATCCAATTATATGACGATATTCATTAATATGGATGAAATTCGTGAAGATTTATTCCTCCATCACAATTTTTTGTGACGCTGAAATTTTTTGAAGGATTTGATCCCTCCTTTACAAATATTTGTTCTTTCTTGTAATATATGTTTCCAAGATTTGCATACACATTTGTTGATAATGTTTTTACATCAAAACTTATATTTTTTTTTTGCAGAAGTGAGAAATGATAATGTCGAAAATTCATGTGATTATAGTGATGGCAAGTGGGTTCATGACAAATTAGGTCCTTTATATACAAAATGTGGTACAGTAAAAGAAGGACAAAATTGTATACCTCATGGAAGACCTGATAAAGGCTATCTTTATTGGAAATGGAAGCCAAAAAATTGTCAACTTCCCAGGTTTGACCCAAAATCTTTTCTTCAAATTCTCAACAACAAGAATTTAGCCTTTGTTGGTGATTCC
The DNA here is from genome assembly GCA_026770625.1 of Nicotiana glauca. Lineage (NCBI taxonomy): Eukaryota > Viridiplantae > Streptophyta > Magnoliopsida > Solanales > Solanaceae > Nicotiana > Nicotiana glauca. The sequence goes on along the minus strand of MU764617.1, from coordinate 118,561 downwards.
TTAGCGAGAAATCAATTGGAGTCATTACTTTGTATGTTAGCCACAGTTAGTCCTCCTACTTTAGTCTTCAGTCATGGTGAGGATAATAAGTTTAGGAAATGGCATTTTCCTTCACATAATGTGAATGTATCAATATATTGGTCACCTTTTCTTGTTAAAGGTATAGAAAAATCAGACAAGAAAAACTACAATACTTTGTTCTTGGATTCTGTGGATGAGAAATGGGCTTCTGATTTAGGGCAACTGGATATGATTGTTTTATCAGTAGGACATTGGTTCTTGCATTCAGCAGTGTATTATTATGGAGACTCAGTACTAGGTTGTCATTACTGTTCTGGTCAAAATTACACTGAAATTGGATTTTATGATGTTTATGGCAAGGCATATCGAACTACTCTTGACACAATAATTGAGAGGAGAGGCAATAATAATAATAAGGGTAATAGAGGAATAGTTGATGTGATTGTGACAACATTTTCACCAGCACATTTTGAAGGAGAATGGGACAAGTTAGGAGCATGTCCTAAAACAAAGCCTTATAATCCAGAAGAGAAAAAGCTCGAATGGATGGACGTGCAGATGAGAGAAACAGCGATAAATCAAGTGAATGTTGCAAAAAAGGAAGCTGAGAATTTGTCTAATGTTAGAATTGAAGCAGTGGATGTGACAAAATTAGCATTACTAAGGCCAGATGGTCATCCTGGACCTTATATGCATCCTTTTCCATTTGCTAATGGAGTCGAGGAACGCGTACAGAATGACTGTGTTCATTGGTGTTTGCCAGGTCCTATTGATACATGGAATGAGATTTTACTGCAAGTGATCAAGAAATGGACAGGTTAATTTAGTAAATAATGTTTACTATATATGATCTCTGTGATATTTTTTCCAGATTTCTGCCCATTGGGTGTTTTTTTATTCCCAAGAAAGAGGCTACAATGACCATTAGAGTTTATTAAAAATGTGTTTCTTTCTATTTGCTAGGACAGAAAAATGTGAATGCATAGAAGATTTGATTTTGAAGAATATGTAGAGTTCAGATCTTTGGTCTGTCTATTATGATTTATTTGCAATTAAGCCTCAGATTTGTAATCAATTCATCTTTGAGCCGAGGGTCTATTGTAATGTCTGCGTACACACTACCTTCTCCAGACTCCACATGTGAGAATATACTGAGTTTTTTGTTATTTGAATCGATTCAGTTCAGCATAACTATAAGTTGGTAACAGTTTAATACCATGACACATTGTTGTTTTCCTTAATATTCTAAACTGCATGCTGTCAAACAACTGAGTTACAAGATAAACTGCAGCTCAATTACTTTAATCTGATCAAACCTTTGTGTTACCGTACATGAGAATTTAACCTTCTCGAACCCCACATATAAGGAAATATAAGAAGAAAGAAATAGGCAAACATCGGACACTCTACTGTGGCAGATGCAGTTCTTCGGTAACGGGTTCATCTGAATCTAATGTTTTCAATGCAGATGCCAGAGGCGAATCCGTGTGTATGGATGAGGGGTTAGCGGACCCCGTAAACTTCGGTCAAAATCCGGTATATATATACGTATATACCTTAAAAATAGTTAATTTAAAGCAGTTGACACCCTGAACACTACAAGCTCTTAGGGCCACTGGTCGAGCAGAATAATATGCCATGTCACGTAAAAGTCTGAATCCGCCCCCGGCGGATGTGGTTAAACTTTTTTTTCAATTGTGGTGTGTTCTATAGAATCCAAATAATAATCCGACCTCCCAAATTCTCCGACGAAACGTTAATCTGTTGGTTGTTTGGCAGAACTTTGATGTAGTTGTCACTAACTTGACCTCGCTTAAGGGCTCACTACACTAAACTAACCTACTTAACACATTCAACTCGTTCTTAGTTGCGTCATATCTCAACATTCTATGACTACATTAAGGTAAAGTAAATATACTCAAACTTAATGTTTCGACACATAAGGGAAAATAAAGGGTTGTGTGGAAGTAGGGGTGTACATAGGACGGGTTGGTTCGGATTTTTCAATTACCAAATCAAACCAACTATCTCGGATTTTTAAATTTATAAACCAAACCAAACCAATAAAAGTCGGGTTTTTCACGGATTTTCCCATTTTCTGGGGTTTTTCGGGTTTTTTTCCGACAAAATCTTCATAGCATAAAATTTATAATTTATGCTCTAATATTTCTTAGGTCCTAATAGGATAAAACTATATAAGATGTTACCCAATAAAATAATACAAAATAATGTGTGATGAGGCATCATTATATTAAAATACTCAACAAAGCGCATAAGATAAATATTGCTAATTAATAAGCCATAATAAAAGTAAACATAACTTAAAAGTACTAAGTCATGTTAAAATAAGTACGACTAATAAGTACTAAGTATTAATTACATGACTAAATAATATTAAAAGCGAGTTATGCATTTTCACTATCTAAATCAATGCAAAATTAAAAACACAAATCCAATACTATTGTCATTTCTAGTATTGAATTGAATATTTTTGTTAGCATTAGTATTAGTTTGATTTTGCCTTGCACTTTATTTGAGTTACTAATTATTATGGGCTATAAAACATATTTGACCATTCAAAGTTCTAAGTCCAAGCTTGAATACATTAAAAGAGAGAACTAGTAAAGAGTTTAAATTAGGGATAATTTCATAAAAGTACAACTGAACAAAATACATTTCAACCGCTTAGCCTAAAACAATATCTTCATCGGATGGCCAAATAAATATTAACAATCAGTTCTTTTTCTGGCAATATGATATCATTCACATGGTATAACATGATTTTTTTTCAATCTCTCAAAGGTTACAACTTTTCTCCCCCTCTCCCCACATCCTCCGCATTCCCTCTCAAAACTTTTGTCTATGTCTTTGTTTCTTTTTCTTCCCCAACTCAAGTACCTACAAATTATGTATTAAAATAAATAATTTCTCCTATTTTCTCTTTTTCTTATGGCAAAACATGATTTTTCAATTAAATATTCCAATCTTCGTACTCTTTTAAATGGTGAATCATTTGGGTTTTCACATATCAAATTGTTAATCAAATTTTAAATTAAAAGTGAAATTTTATGTGCAATTCCTGAAGCAATCCAACAAGATAAAAGAAAAATCAAAACTTGGTAAAAAAAATTGCAGAATCCCTCTAGCATATATAAAAACGTTTTCATATTTCACATAAACAAAAAAGAAAAAGAAGAGAAAAAAGTGTCAAACTTCCATGGAGGCCTCTTATGCAATGACATTGTATCGAAATTCTTATAAACTAAAAAATATATAATTATATAGCATAATACATATATATACACAATTATACATAAGTATACAATACTATATAACTATATATGAACACTAGTTATACAATATTTTCAGTAGAAAACACATTGTGCCCAACAGTACACTAACTGTAAATAATATAGCAACTTTTATAAACATGTATAACACTATATAAGAGGTATTTATATATTCATATACATAATTATACATTATTATACAATGTCGATACAAACTGCTACATGGTTATGATTTTTTATTCCAACTTCGAGTTGTTGCAGCATGTATTACAACTTTATGCGAACGATTCCGAATTTAATACCTAGAAAAGGTACATCCAGTTTTAGATCCGAGACTTTAAAGTCGTAACAATGCTGATCTGAATTTCAAAATTCAAAATGTTTCAAAATTAGTGGTTATTTCTCAGCGCAAATCAAGTTTGAGAGCTAAAGATTTCAGATCTGCGTGGGTTTTCATTCTTCATTCAAAATCTTCAATTCTTCTTCTACTTGCCACCATCGTACTTGGCGGGCTTGGACGACGGAGGAGGAGCCTGAGCCATAATTGTGTAGAGGGTAAGGGGAGGAGGAATAATGGAGGCTAGGATAAGAGAGAATAATGGCATCTGTTTGGGTTAGAAAGAAAGAAAAGAGACGTGGTTGGGAGAGAATTGGGTGTGTCGAGAATGAAGAAAAAAAGAAAGAAAAAACCTTTTAAGTGCTTTGGGCTAACCGATGAAATCTACTTTACAATATATGTACAATCTGGGTTAAATCGGGTAAGGACCTAAAATATGGGCCTAATTTTGTTGATATGTTGGGTCAACTGACAATGAAGGTAATTTTCTCTTTATATTATATTTATAAATTACATTACAATAATTATTTTAAAATAATTTTTAAAACTTGTATACATTAAAAGAGAGAACTAGTAAAGAGTTTAATATTTTATGTATAAAATATTTTTAAAACTTGTATACATGTAATGTCGGGTTGGTTTGGTTTCGGTTTGACTTCTTTTAGTTAAAACCAAACCAAACCAGTTATGGTCGGATTTTTTTCTAAGACCAAATCAAATCAAACCCAACCGTAGTCGAGTTTTTTTTCTCGATTTGATTCGAATTATAGATTTGGTGAGGTTTGTGGGTTTCTTTTGTACACCTCTATGTGGAAGTATAGTGTTAACCCAAACTTTTCAGTCCTACGGTGAGTTAGGCATGTAATTCTACTCCAAATTAACATACCCATTTCCATTAACTCTTTTTTTCTTGGTCGAAAAAACTATATTATGTCCAAGTTCCTACGGAAAAGAAAAATCCTAAAACTTGAACAATGCACGTGAATTAAGATATGGATGGAACAAGAAATTCTGTAAGCGAAAGATGAAATATTTATAGGGTCGAATTTGCTAACCTTGTCCTAACGCCAACATGACCGACCACCGAGTGCTTACGAGCCGACACGAGAGGACGACCCCGGGATGAGAAGAGGGACGACCTCGACTTGATTATCGGCTCCGTTATAAAGTATATTGACGTTGCCATTCTAAGTATCCAACTCGAATCCCCCTATTATATAAAGGGGGTCAGAGTCTTGTAATAGATAGATAACTTGTAATAGAAATACTGATTCTCTCTCTAACATTTGTCTCCGTATCATCCTCTCTCTCTATCTCTTTCCTTTACTGCTATTTTTGTTTCGATTATTGAAACGAACCTGGGGGTTATTATCTTCAACTACGATTTACCCCTTCATCCCTTTGATTCATTTGCTTAAAAAGGTTTTAACTTCTATTGAGTCAAATAATTTGGCACCGTCTATGGAGATTTCGGTAGTTGAAATCATAATTCTCACCTAGGATATCAAAATCAATGATCTCTATCCTTCGCACTCCATAGAAATCAGGGATGGCAAAGAAAGAAGCAAGGTTAAAGGCAATAGCAAGTGTCTCAAACAACCTCTTAGACTCCCTCAACGAAGCTGGTGGATAAGACATCGGGAATATAAGACCAAGAGGAATACCGGAGGGAGAGATCTCACCCTCTATACTCGAGGATCCGATGATCTTGGGCGAAAGAGGGACTTCAACGTCCACGGTGAAATAAACACCACCAGCAGTCCAAAAGCTGTTAGAGGAGTGGTTGACAAGCCCTCTAAACACCGTGCTTGAAAAAAACCCTCCAGGAAATACCGAAGACTCGCCGACAGTAGAAGTCACTGCTATCACCGGCGGGCCAGGAACTGTACAAACAATCAACACTCGCACTACCACCGATGCAAGTGATGGTACACTCACGATCATCCTAAAGAAAATGGAAGAAACGGAAAACGAGAACAAGATGCTTCGTGACCAAATGAACGAACACCATTTAAATGGTTGATAAAATACTTGGCGACCCTAAGCTACTGCCAAAACGCGATATGGGAAGGTTTGTTGAGCAGCCGTACAGTGAGGAAGTTGCTCCCCACCCCATCCCGAAAACCTTTAAAATGCCTCCATACTTGAAAATATACGACGGGACCACGAACCCAGAAGATCACCTGATTCATTACGTCACTGCAGTAAAAGGCAACGACTTGTCAAAAGAACAAGTGCCATATGTGTTGTTGAAAAAGTTCGGTAAAACTCTGACAGGAGGAGCATTAACCTGGTACTCTCAGCTGCCAGCATGGTCGATATCGATGTTCGAGGAAATGGTGGATAAATTTGCTACCGCTCATGCAGGAGCAAAGAAGGCCGAAGCCAGGGTCAATGACATCTTCGCCATCAGACAAATGGCGGGCGAAGGGCTCAGGGACTTTCTAGCTCGGTTCAACAGGGTAAGAGTGGGACTGCCAAATATGTCGGAAGGAATGGCAGTCGTAGCCTTCCAAAACGGATTAAGCAGAAGCGGATCGAAGACTACCAAGAAGTTACTCAACAGACTCATGAAGTACCTTTCTACCACATGGGAGGAAATTCATAATGCCTACTGCGCCGAAGTACGAGCAGATGAAGACGATCTCAACGGTCCAACCCAACGACTAACATCAGTACAGTCCGAGGTAATGAGGGATCGACGTAGCGACGGACGAAGGGATCAGCTCCCGTGCTTCAACAGAGAGAGGCATCATCCCTATGTCATAAATCTTAATCCGCCTCCCCCGAGGCATGCAGATGCCTTGTCGCGACATATCTCGCCCCTTTAAAACGAAAAAGGTATGCCTCCATTATTATCTGCTTATAACTTTTGTGTTTCCCCTTCAGAAATAGTGTACGCACTAGAGAAGCTGGGCAAGAAGATGCAGTGGCCACAGAAGATGAAATCGGACCTAAATGCAAGAAGGTCAAATGTCTTCTGCGAATCCCATCAGGAAAGAGGACACAAGACCGAAGATTGCATAGGTTTACGATAAGAGGTGGTCAGAATGCTGAACTAGGGATACTTGAAAGAACCGCTCAGCGATAAGGGAAAGGCCAACTTCGCCAGAGGGCGCGACCCATCTCAAGGACCACCAAGGCCACCGTCGCCGGCACGTACCATACAAATGATTATCGACGGTGGTGACGACTCGGTGATCAACCACGTAAATTTCACCACCACGCAAAAGCTGAAACGTACAATCACTCATGAACGGTATGATGGCTTCAAAGACAGTATCATATTCGAAAAGTCAGATACCGACGGTTTGTCTTTCCCTCATTACGATGCTTTAGTCATAACATTACGCATCGCTGATACTGATGTAAAGAGAATTATGGTAGATGATGGAAGAGGCGCGTGTATTATCCACCCGAGAGTTCTCATGCGAATGAAGCTCGAGGATAAGATAATACCACGTTGCATAACACTAACGGGTTTTAACAATGCAGTAGAGCGGACATCTGGAAAAATAGCACTACTAGTCCTGGCTGGGGGAGTCACGCTGGAAACTACATTCCACATCATAGATAAGGAAACTACCTACAATGCTATCATAGGACGCACATGGATACACACCATGCGAGCCGTCCCCTCAAGCTTTTATCAGGTAATCAAATTTCCCACCCCCGTGGGGAATTTTCAGCATTCGAGGCGAACCACGTACCGCCCAGGAATGCTACCGGATCGCCCAATATTGCACACATACCAAGAAGTTAAAAGGGGCAGGAAGTCATCACCTTTATATGGAAAAATGTCATATGTCGTTTTGGCATCCCCAAAGAAATCAGTTGCGACAATGGACCTCAGTTCATCGGAAAGAAAACGATCGAGTTCTTCGAAAAATGGCACATCAAGCGGATACTCTCCATTCCATACCACCCAGCCGCCAACGGTCAAGCCGAGTCCTCAAACAAAGTAATATTGAACATATTGAAAAAGAAGCTCGAGGAAGCTAAAGGGTTATGGCCCGAATTACTGCCTGAAGTACTATGGGCATACCGAACAATGCCAAAGTCTAGCACGGGAGAAACGCCATATTCACTGGTCTATGGGACCAATGCAGTCATACCCATCGAGATCGGAGAGCCAAGCCTGAGATACTCCCATGATAGCGGAGCAGGTAATGATGAAAACAGGTTACAAGACCTAGACGAAGTCGAAGAGCGGAGAGACATGGACCATATAAGAATGATAGCCCAAAAACAACAGGTAGAGAGATACTACAACAGAAAATCCAAAGTAAGATCACTCAAAGTTGGCGATTACGTCCTCAAGGCCAAGACAGTGGAATCGAAAGACCCGAACGAGGGAAAGTTGGGAACCAACTGGGACGGACCGTATAAAATCACAGCAGCCGCGAACAAGTGAGCGTTTCAACTGGAAACAATGGAAGGAAAACCACTCCAAAACAACTGAAATATCGCTCACCTCAAGTACTTCCACTTCTAAGAGGCGTCTCCTAAGTCGTACTCTCTTTCCCTCACCTGAGTTTTGCCCCAATTGAGTTTTCTCGGGGAGGTTTTTAACGAGGCGGCGAAGGGGATGCCCCGTGGATCAGGAGCGCAATTCATCACCTCGGTCCATCAACACGGTCTCTAGACCGAAGTAATGAAGGGACTACCCCAGTCAATCTCCATTACATATGCAGAAGTCAATCTCCATTACGTATGCGGAAGTCGATCATATACAGAAGTCAATCTCCATTACATATGCAGAAGTCAATCTCCATTACGTATGTGGAAGTCGATCTCCATCACTTATGTAGAGGTCAAACTCCATTACATATGCGGAAGTCGATCTCCATTACTTATGCAGAGGTCGATCCCCATTGTATGAATAGACGTCATCTCCATTGTATAAACAAAAATCTCCATTTGCCGATCTCCATTGTGTAAATAGAAATCTCTATGATATGAACGGAAGTCGAATCTCCGTCGAAGCAACATCCTAACGGCTAAGGCCATCGACTTTGTTCGACCTCATTCAAACCACGATAGATGTTACCTCGACGACAGTCGAAGCAACATCCTAACGACTAAGGCCATCGACTTTGTTCAACCTCGTTCGAACCATGACAGATGTTACCTCGACGATAGTCGAAGCAACATCCTAACGGCTAAGGCCATCGACTTTGTTCGACCTCGTTCGAACCATGACAGATGTTACCTCGACGACGGTCGAAGAAACATCCTATTGGCTAAGGCCATCGACTTTGTTCGACCTCGTTCGAACCACGACTGATGTTACCTCGATGACAGTCGAAGAAACATCCTAACGGCTAAGGCCATCGACTTTGTTCGACCTCGTTCGAACCACGACAGATGTTACCTTGACTACAGTCGAAGCAACATCCTAACGGCTAAGGCTATCGACTTTGTTCGACCTCGTTCGAACCACGACAGATGTTTCCTCAATGACAGTCAAAGCAACATCCTAACGGCTAAGGCCATCGATATCGTTCGATCTTGTTTGAACCACAACGGATGTTACCTCGATGACTGTCGAAGTAACACCCCGACGGACAAGTCCAACGTCAGTTTGATCTCATTCGAACCACGATGAAATCTCCTAAAAGGCAATATCTGTGAAGGATAAGTTTAAAACTAAAACAACAAAAAGGGATAAGCAATAAACAGACGAAGTGACAAAAATAAAAGTTTATATTATAACAAAAATTATGTACAATCGTCCACATGGACAAATTTTAGTGCACCACACAGCCAAAGAAGAGGCGAAAGCAAAAATAAACAGGCTTAAACTAGCTACCACCCCCTGTGGGATAAGCTTTCTCGTACCATGCATCCGAGTCGAGGCGATCGACGTCCTCGGAAGTAGCATCCTCCTCGTCGGGAGAATCGGGGTAATACCCACATAATTCACGAGCTGCGTGCATTTCCTGTTGCACCGCTTGGACCTCCGCTTCCGTAGCTCGACCCTCTGTATGTAGAGCTCTGAATATATCAAGTCGAGCCTCTGCATAGACCCATATTTCATGGGCATTACGACGCGGGCCCCGACCAAATGGGGGACGAGACGAGGAGGCTGAGAATGGCATCCCGCTTCCTCAGACCTCAGCGAGACAACTTGCCTCTACAACACGGCCAATTTGTCAGCATTGGCACTTAGCTCGCCCTTAAGTTTTTCGATCTCCACCTTTTTAACATCAAGCTCAGCAGTCAGGCCCGCTACCCTCTGCTGCAAGTCGGCATTCTCCACAGCCACCCTTCGATTCAGTTCGAGTTCATCATCCCTCGCCCTAAGGAGAGCTTCCAGCTCGCTGTTACGAGCAACAACTCTTACCAGCTCCCCATTCGTCTCCTCCAGCTCCGCCCCTCTGCGTTCCAACTGGGGCTCCCTCTCCTTAAGCCCCTCGCAAAATACTTGGAACTCAGGGTCCTGTCAATAGAGGTCAGCCACCGCCTGATGCTTAGCACGGCATTTTCAGTACTTCCTAAACACCTTATTGTACCATCCTCTTCCGCTCACGACGGTCTCTCTCCACCTCCAGGACGAGGGTCTAAAAAAAAGAGAAACAAAAGTAAGCATATTTCCGAACCCATCCCACAATAAGCAAAGAAAAAAGTAGCAAGGTGGTGAAACCTACCTGCAAAGCCATACCGGTAACCTTTCGATATAGCTCCACATCGTTCATTGCCCTAAGCATCCGGCTCTCAGGGGCAGCGCACAACAGGGTGAGCGATGATGCGACCTGGTCGCTATTCAGCAACAGGTTGCAATCCCTAGGGAACGTTATATTACGGGCAGGTCCATCCGCCGCATCATACCCAAAAACTCGTTCATATCCTCAGGGGCTACATCAGAACCCGATTCATTGGCTTTCACGCCAGGCTCACCAATGTTACTCGATGAACCCCCCTCAGCGGGACACACCAAGCTAACCCTTGGGCTGGCTCTCTCCTCACGTACCGACCTTCCCGACCGAATAACATCGGCCATAAAGGGGGGCGCCAAGGTTACCCGAGATGTTCCACCGTCATCAGCTTCAACAACCACCCTTTTTCCCGTCTCTAGTCTTCTCCTTTTCCTTTACGGCGGCTCCTCGCCCTGAGAAGATTCGTCGGCGGGTTGTGGAGCCTGTGTCAGCAAAATTGGCTCCCCTATGGCCACAGCCTCGGACGTAGCTCCCTGGTGGGGTGTAAAAGAATGACCCCCGCGAACAAACTCGCACAAAATATCTGGAGCGTCCGCGGCGGTAGTAGAATACAAGGAAGCAGGAACTGTCGCCTTCTTCCTGGAAGCACCTCGACCTATTATCACAAAATCACAGTTAGGCAGAGTCGCCTAATCGACGAAGCAAAATCAGAAGTTTACATATAGAAACTTGAGGGCCATAACGTTGCATGAAGGCAGGCCAAGTTCGGGTTTCCTCCACGTAAAGTAGCAGACCGGCGACCCAGCTCCTTAGTCCAGTAACGAGCTGCGGCGGGCGAGCCATGGCTGCAATATAAAAGTTAGAACCACGACGACAACATGCAACAGAGAACTTGATAAGCTACGACACTTACGTGTTTTGTTCCATTTTTTTGGAAATCCGGTAGGGTTGGAGACCATGTGCTCGGGCCTGACAAAGAAATATTGTGCCAAAATTTACGGCTCAGCCGGCCGTCGGTTCCAACCACCAATCCCTTTGTACCATGCATCCTTAAGTGCACTATGGTCCCCTTAAGGAAACCAGCTATGGATAAGTGCAAGAGGTGATGAACGGAGACGCCACATCCAGCCAACGGGACATATTTAGTCAGTAGCAGAAGAACTTTAAGCGTATACGGCGTAAGCTGAGCTGGGCAGATGTTGTAGAATTTGCAGAATTCCTTGGCCAAGGGAAAAAGGGGAAGACCATAGCCTATCAAGAAGGGGTACTCATAAAAGGCACAATAGCCCGGTCTGTGGATGTCGACGTGATCCTCCCCGCCAGGACCATCTCTACGTGGTCAGGAATGCCGTACTTTGCGCGGAGGTCATCCAAGTGGTTCTGTCCTGTCTCGGAGCTCACTGGAGCCAGAACAGCGGAATCCTTGTTGAAATCACACCGAGGCAAAGAATGCCTCGGTAACAGAGCTTTCACCGTGAGAGTACCGAGATCCTCTTCCACTTCCACCTCTCCGCCATCGGAGGAGGGCGGTGTATTCGACAGAACAACCTCGGGAGCCTTTTTGGTACGACGATATTTGGGCATGTTTTCGTTCGAAAAAGATCACGCGAAAAGAAATGAAGAAGAAGAAAAACCTCTGGTCAAAAACTGAGAATACAGACACACGAAGATCAATAGAGGAGGGCTGGTAAGTTCTCAGGAGTGACCAAAGTTCTTCAACGAAATTAAACCCTTCTCCTATTTATAGGGTTGGGTGGCACCAGATTTTAAATCGACGCAGGAAACCAAGCGCCAATTTGTCCGTTCTTTTCCGCATCGAAAATACGCATAATGATGACGCATGCGTACGCTGATGTCATCCAAGGCAGAAACGTTCTACTTCAACGTTCCGACATGAATGATTGCCGTTTCCTACCAGTCACGTAGTGTCAAGTCAACAAGTCAAACTCTCCCTGGCGGACGTATTGATTCTGCCCATCGAGGACGCATCTCGTTGCGACCCCGACGAGTGGAGGGACTAACTGTATAGGGTCGAATTTGACTAACCATGTCCTAACACCAACATGACCGACCACCGAGTACTTACGAGCCAACACGAGAGGACGACCCCGGGATGAGAAGAGGGACGACCTCGACCTGATTATCGGCTCCGTTATAAAGTACATTGACGTTGCCATTCTAAGTATCCAACTCAAATCCCCCTATTATATAAAGAGGGTCATAGTCTTGTAATAGACAGATAACTTGTAATAGAAATACCGATTCTCTCTCTAACATTTGTCTCCATATCCTCCTCCTCTCCCTGTCTCTTTCCTTTACTGCTATTATTGTTTCGATTATTGAAACGAACTTGGGGGTTATTATCTTCAACTACGATTTACTCATTCATCTCTTTGATTGATTTGCTTAAAAAAAGTTTAACTTCTTTTGAATCAAATAATATATAAAAATATGAAGTCAATTGAACCGGGTCAATGCGAAATTCGTTAAACCCTAATGTGCCTATAAAGACTATTATTGCTACTTAAGGGGTCATGGTTGGTTTGGTTTAATTTTCCACCAAACCAACTATTTTCCTTTTTTTTAGGTTAGGTTTTTTCAGTTTTTCAATTTAGTCGGGTTCCCCCCCCCCCTCCCCCCGCACGATAATTGTATGAATTACAAATTCGATCCATTCAATTATCTAAAATGATAATTGAACAATTGGACGAATTAATAATCTATTGAACTATGCTTATGTGAGAATTTATTTTCGAAGTACATGGTAATTATTCCTCAGATTAAATTTTTTTTTTAAATTTACAATCTAACAAAACTAAATAAATTTTTTTTTTGGTTCCAACCCCATGTGCGGTACCCATTGGAGCCCGATTATATTCAGATTCGCGCTATATAGTGTCCCATTCGGGGAAAGCATTGTCTATGAAGTATTTTTCTATACCCAAGGCTCAACTCGAAACCACATATGGTTAAAGGAGCAGCATTCATATCCACTACACCACATAATTTGGTGATTTAAACTAAGGCCCCGTTTGGTCATAAATTTTGCCAAAATAAATTTGAGATTTATTTTCAAAACTCATGTTTGGCCATAAATTTTGCTCATATTTTGGCCAAATCCCAAATTAAAATTTTCAAATTCCAAAATCAGCTGTTGAGTTGAATTTGGGCCAAAATCCCAAAACTTGAGAATTATGTACATATTTTTTCAAAATAAAATAGAAAAATATATTTTGAAAACGTACGTCCAAACACATTTTTATCTTCAAACTACACTTGACCCAAATCAAATTTTTCAAAATAAATTTGGTATGGCCAAACGCTCGCAAAATGAACTTATCAATATTTGAGGTTAGTTTATTTGGCTTAAACACCCTACCTGCTATTGCTAAAAAGCTCGACTCTCTACACACACCCGCGCTCTAACCCCACCACCTCCCTTCCCTTACCGCACCTAACCCCCTTTCTTTGTTACACCTGCTCCCTATGCTCTTGTAGTTCATGCTGTCCAAGATTTGCGCAATTTCATCCACTAATTAAGCGTATGTTATGTCATTTCTTTTCAGTGTGTTAGCTAAACACAACGATTTGACTAAACCATTCTTTGTATTTCCAAAATTAGGGTTCTAATTTCGTGTAATCATTTTCAGCATTCTTTGAACTCCTATACTCTTTTCTCTTAGCTAGCTTTTAGAAACATAGATTTGATTGAAACTTGGAAAAAGAATTCTTGAAGTTGTTTTAGAAAAATAGTATTTGAAAGTTAGAAGCTATGTTTGTACATGCATTTTATTTGAAGAAAAGTTGATGTTTTGTGAATTGAAAGAAAAATTTTCACCCAAAAACTGCCCTAAATCAGTTTTTGGGGAACTTGAAATTTTTTGATTTTTTTTTTCCCAAAACATGATCATATTTCATAAATAAATAATATTTTTAATTTTTTTTTTTTTTTTAAAAAAATGAAGCCAAAATCTATGGCCAAATGGGACCTTAATTTTCTCCATTTTAAAGTTATTGCAACTTCTAGTCCTGAAAAGTTCGTCTCTTTTTGCAGTGGAGTCGTTGCTTTGTCTAAGAATTCAGGTGAAAATAATTTAGCTTTTTTACTGCTGGGCGTTTACTCAAAGTTTGAATTTTTGAGGCAAAGGGAAGAAGAATCCAATTTAACATTCGTGACTATCTAAACACTCGAGCTGGAACTGAGGTATTTTTCTTTTTATTCCATAGTAAGCGGCTCCAAAGTAAATAAAACATGGTTGCTTACGCTCCACAATGGGCAAAAAAGAGAATATACGGTCTGAAATAGAGCAGAACATGGATTTGTTATAGCGTTTGATTGTGTGTTTGGTATGACAGATGTCATTTTTCAGGGAAATGTTTATACCAGAGTATTGGTGGCAAAATGGTTAAAAGAAAACGGTTAGCTACCCATATTATTAACTAAAACATGGGTTGGATAATAAACTTTTTAAAAACGGGTCAAATATGCATCATATTATCTGTTTAGAAAATGGATAACCAATGAGTTTAACTTTTACATTTGTACAGCCTCAAATTGGGGTTCCTCAAGTTTGGGGACTAGGAATTCTCCCAAAAGTGATCATATTACCATATTATCCGTTGGTTAACCCGTTTTTTATCCATATTAAATATGGGTCGGATCGGGTCGGATACTTTATCCATTTTTATTACCCTTTTTTTTTTACCCGAAACCTATCCGACCCAACCCGTCCGTTTGCCGCTTCTACACCACCGTCATTTTCTGTTGTTTGGTTGCCCGGAATTTTTTTCTTCAAAGGGAGAAAATGACTTCCCTCACTTATGGGTGGAAGTGTTTTCATTACCACTGTCACTTTAATGGGAAAAACTCCCCCGAAAAAGGAGTGATTATTCTAAGAATTATTTTAAAATATCAAGGTGCGAGGAGGCACACATGACAAGGTTCGTGTATGAATACATGGACTAACAACAACTATCTTAAAACTTTAACTTCATATTACTTGTTCCAATTAACACTTTTATTAATCCTTTCAAACTCAAGAAATTTAATCAAAACACTCTTCTAATATTATTATTAATCCTTAATATATATTTTTCCTAGAAAATATTATCTACTCACCAGTCACCAACTGCATTTTCCTTGAAAAATGACTTTCGCTTACCAAACACACTCATAATCCATAAGTCTTTGAACTTGGTGGAGTTTATACGAAAATTTAACTGCAAATTGATTTAGTATGCACTTTCAGTTCGTCATGTCACGATTGTAGTAGTGTAACAAAGAGAATAGTGGATAAGATAATAGTTCCTTTCCTATATTCCTCTCCTCTATGGTATTTAGGGAAGTTATGTACTTGCATGGTTCAGTTGAGAAAAAATAAAAAACTTTTTTGTATTCCCTTTTTCTTCGTTTTGCAGGAATGCGTCCGGTCTAAGGGAAGTTCCATGTAATGAATAGCTTGTTTCATGCATGTTCAGTTACAATAGTAACAAGCACTACATGTCTTGCCTTGAATGAGTTCAATTTGTGGAATGCCGGTGCTTTCTTGGAAGAGGAGCTTTTGCACATGCTTTAATTAGAAAGTTGATTTTGACTTTTTCTGAATAGAGTTAGCATCTAACAAGTGTAGTGGAGATAGTTCTCTTTCACGAAGTTTTATCCTACTCCATAATGAAGGAAGAGACTGGTTTCTTTGTTGTTAAGAAAGGAGATCTTGTCGGAGTCTACAGAAACTTGAGTGACTGCCAGACTCAAGTCGGATCCTCGGTAACTATTTTGGAGGAATATTAATCTGCAGTTATATGTATATATATGTGTGTGTGTATTTATTCCTTTTACCTGTCAAAAAAACTATAGATGTATGTTAGTATATAGATATGGTGCCACTGTGACGCTTTCCCCTTTTTTGCCTTGATGGCTTGAATTCCCAATCTGTTGGTTGGAAGTGGAGTGCTCTTGCAACTGGATCAACTTCACTTATCAATTTGTAGTCAAGATGTATTGGCAAATGCTGCACCGAATTTACCTTACCTGTTCTTTTCCTCGTGAATATGTGCAGAGGTAGTTGCACCTTGATAACATCATAAAAAAGATTGACCATATTTATTTGCTACAGCTTCATTTACATTGTTTGACATAAAGCTGGAGCATAATTTCTCTGCATATTTCAGCATTCTTTTAATGCTTTCCTTTTATGAATAATATTATATATCACAAAAAAAAAAGAGAAGAAAAATTCATTATAGCTTCAGCTTGGTTTTCCCTAATTAATGATACAGTTGTAGTAGTATAGAAATTTCTATATGTTTACAAACCAATGTGCATGAATTGGCAAATATATCTTGCCGTG
>MU764617.1:85631-101163 GCA_026770625.1 Nicotiana glauca | reverse complement strand
CCCCCCCCCCCCCCTGCTTCTGGCAGATATGTGATCCTCCGGTTAGTGTGTATAAAGGCTACTCCATGCCAAAGGACACAGAGGAATATCTTCTATCTTGTGGGCTTAAACATGCACTTTATTCTATCAGAGCTGCAGATCTGACCGAAGGTCTCTTTGGGACTCTAGTACCATGCCCTTTTCAGGTTAGACATTGTACTATTTTGTGTTCAAAAGCTGTCTGTTTATCTTTTATAAGGTATTTCATCTCAGAACTTTTGGTCAAGGCAGTCCTTATTCAGGATACCTTTCTCTTTCCTGGATGACACACAAGATTTCCAAAAGAAAAAGAAAAAGGAAAAATGAAGGAAACAGTTAAATTTGATCCGTCTGATCCAAATTTTGACTTGTGGATCCTATTTTGAGGTTGATGTAAGACCAATAACATGTTTGTTCCTTGTGAAAACTACTTGATTACTAAAAACTCTCCTTACCACTTATGATAGAGTTCATACTACCTATAAAAAAGAAACCTAAAATAGAGACAAAACCAAAAGAGAAAAGATAGAATCCTGATGTATTCATTGCAATTCATCTTTGGAAGTAAAACCATGATTCTCTGGCTGATTTTGTTGCATAGAGAAAAAGTTTAATGCTTGCTGTCCTTAGCAGAGTTAGTGAAGTCTCACCATGTTGTTTGCATTGGAATACTCTAAATTTTAAAACTCAATTTCTGCCTTTAAGATACAGAAGGATGAAGACTTATCACCTCAGGTCCTCACAGATCCCCTTATAAGGAAAAGGTTACAAATTTTGTGCTGTTTCCATACTATATGAACAAATGGTACAGGGAGGAAGTGTGAGCTTCTGTAAATTATATTATACGTGGTACACTGCAGATACCATATTTCTATTATTCTGCATAGTCAATATTATCAAAGATCATCTCTAAATGCAGCCGATTCAATAATTATCTTGTACTCGATATAAGTTGAATTTCCTACTTATTGATGTGAATGCTCCTGTTTTCAGTAGTACTTATAAAGATTGCTGAAAGATGATTACATCTCTCTAATTTGCTATATGATTTTTCTCTCTCCTCTCGCTGTATCTATTCTCCCTTTTCTTCTTCCGAGCACTGTTTGTGATAAGTGATAACAAGTCCATAGCGAACAAGCTGATTATAATAGTAAAGTACGTGATGACCATTTACCAGAAATGGCACATGTCTGCCTTCCACTTTTTCCTTTTGAATTGGTCATAGAAGTTTATTGGCACTAAATCTTTTGCAGCAGCCATCTTCTTCCAAAAGTGGAGCGCCTGAGCATATGCCGAAGAAGAGGTCACAGGAAGCAATGTGGTCAGAATATGCGGTAAGTTAGGGCTATATTAGGTTATTGTAAGTCGATCGGTGTTTGCAGCAGTTGCTCTTGAAGTATATCTCATTCTTGTACCACACAGTGAGAGTTAACTTAATGCGCTAACAGTTTTTGCTTATCCAAGGAAGTGAATACACTCTTCTATTTGCACCTCTGGATATAAAGGCTGCTTATAACACTAGGGGTTTGTTTGCTGAATGTTCTTTAAGATGCAATAATCAATGGTCTAAATTCTAAGTTGCTCGAACACGGGTGCGAGTATCTGACACGGGTGCAGATCTAGAGATCGGATCCTTCGAGATGTAAATTCTAAGATTTGGGGATATGGATCCTAGTATGGATACGGGTGCGGGGATCCGACTATAAATAATAATAATAATATATATATATATATATATATATATATATATATATATATATTATGAGAAATTTTGTGGAATACTTACGTATAACTTGTAAAGTCTGGGCTTTTTTTCTTCAAGTTGTGGATAAGTAAAGGGATGATTTCCTAGGTAAGGTATTGCTATTTTCTTCAAATTTACTCTAGTTTTGGTTCTGATTTCGGGAATCAAATTTTATCTCGTCTCGAATGTTTCCATCCATCGTGGTCAAAGTACCCAAAATTATTTGACTACCATCAGGTACGGATCCCATACCCCGCCCATACTAGCGTCGTGTCAATACTATGCTGCACATAAACTGCCGTGTCGGAGCAACTACAACTTACACGAGAAATCTACTTATTCAGCTGGAAGGCATTTTCCTTTCCTAAGTAGATCTGCATTTTCAATTTGAAAATTTCATACTAATCCATTGTGAGTGAACTATCGTTGTTTTTCTATTATGTCTTGGTAGCCCTTTTTTGAAGACAATGATTATCTGATTAGGTTGAAAGTCTCCCATAAAGCACCTATTGATGAGCTAGATGTATTTAAACGGAATAGTAGTAGTTTGTTAGTAGTTTTCTGCAGCTGGTATAGTAATATCTCGATATAGCAGTAGCAGTAGTAATTTGTCTACAGGTCTCCACAGATGTTGTATTTGTGTCAACAAACATATAAATAGGTCATGCTGGATGCTTATAAAAAATTCAAAAATAAAAGTAGTGGTATTTTTATAAAATAAAATTTGGTCATGTTGGGTGGCTTATAAGAAAAGTAGCTTGTCAACAAATTTTTGCAGCTGTTGTTATCTTTGTTTTTTTCTTTATCTTAATGAACTCGTGTAAGGTATTGCACTTTATAAGATTGAACTTCATTACAAAGAGCCACGTCCTAGTAAATGTAGCTAGAGATCTGAAAATACTGTTTGTAGCAAAAGGTGTCTTTTCTCGTTATAGCTATAAGTTATTTGGATGAGAAACATCAATAACATAGAAGGAAGAATAAACAAGAGATAGTATCCTTCTTCCTGTTAAGAAATTTTTTCTCCCACATAAAACTGACATAACATTTCTGTCCTCTGGTTTAATAGCATTGTGGAGATCTGGAATTAGATGTAACCTGTGTATTAAGTATTTTCATTAGATGACTGGATGATCCCAGTTCACCACGTCTGTGCTTTGATAAAACAGAAAAATGGTGAAAATGGGGGAAAAAATAAGAAAATGTGTTAACATCTTTTGATGTTTCTTTTATTTCTTTCTGTCTTGAACTTTCCCCCTTGATTGACTAACATTTTCAAGGGCACCTCAAATATGGATAAAAAGTTTCCTATTACTAGTCTGCGGTTGTCCTAAGTGTTGACCCTAGATGGATTTGTCGTCAGAATAAAAAAGATTTCCTATTGCTAGTCTGATTAGTGAAAAAGATACAAGAGCTATAGTCCTGAACTCCAGGAGTGCAGGATAGGTTTAATAACTAGATGGGAAACCTTTTTCCTCAAAACAAATACTTAGGATGAATTTTCGGGAGTGTGAGTAGTTTAAATGAATTAGATGGATAACCATTGTCTTTTCTTTAATGGAGCTGCCGTTTGGATATTTAGCTGGGTGATTAGTGTTCTTTCCTTAACCGAAAGACTTTATCGTGAAGTTTGCATTAAGCATTAGGGAGGAACTGTTACCACCTATTGGTTGATAGAGAACATATTTAGGTTGTTCAAATCTTACTCCCTCTCTTTCAAAAAGATTGGCCCTAGTTCCTTATTAATCTGTTCCAAAATGATCGACACCTTTCAAAATTTCCTTAATAGGAAGCATTTATAGCCACACAAATGCTATGGCAAGTTTCAAACCACAAGTTTCAAAAGTTTTACAGCCACACAAATGTTGTGGCTTATTTAAGACCATATATCTCAAAAGTCTTCCCTTCTTTATTAAGTTTGGGCCAAGTCAAACTAAGACAATCTTTTTGAAACGGAAGTAGTATAATTTGATGAATTCTGACATCTTTTTGTATGCGAAGTACATAGAGTTGCGATTGTTAAACTGTATAATTTCAATGGTATTTTGTTGCTGTACTGCATTCTATTACCTGGCTCTTGGAGAGGTATATTACATAAATTTTTGGCTCAAAGTAGTTCTATTAGTACTTAGACTGATGAAAAAAGTACTACTTACATTTCTTACAAAAAAAAAAACAAACTAATTTCTTGTTATTCCCGCCCTGCATAACGTGTTCGGCTTGCCACAGTACTGGAATCTGTCTTGTTTATTGGCATGTTTATTTGCAGGATGCTAATGGATCAGCAGTTATTTCAAATGATTCCCTAAGAAAGCATATCAAGCTAGATCTTCCTAAGGGTGACCAAGCTCTATCATCTGGTGTGAGTGGCTGTTAAGACGATAGCTAATTGTAAAACATAAATGCTTTCAGTATATCTAATTAACAAAATAAATTGTCTTTATACTCAATGGAAATTCGGTGAAGCTAATAAATCTTAATTTAGCGAATTTATGGTGAATCTGCGGCCAGCTATTAAGTCGATCTCTTATAAATTTTCTTGATGGTTTATGGTGTTGGGATGGAAAGAACCTAATTGTGGTTATTCTCAGCAGCGATCTTGTACTCTTGAATTTGATGGTGCTTCGAAAGGAAATCCGGGACAAGCTGGTGCAGGAGCTGTAGTACGAGCAGATGACGGAAGTTTGGTAATAATTACTTTTCTTGGATTTGTATTTCCTTTTTCTTATTCTCGTCGCACTTATAACTTTCCGATTAATAGATCTGTAGGCTGCGTGAAGGTTTAGGAATAGCAACAACCAGTGTTGCTGAATATCGAGGCTTTATCTTGGGTTTGAAATATGCACATAGCAAAGGGTTTACAAGTATTCGTGCTCAGGGTGACTCCAAACTTGTTTGTATGCAGGTCAGTTGCCCTTAGTATTTGTTTTTTCTTGTATTTCTTCTTATTTCTTGATATCTACTTTTCTCCTTTGTGTCTCTGCACAATCAAACATGTACTTGGAATTGTACGTCAAGCAAAGTTTTCTTTGTTCTTTCAACTTCAGTTATATGAATGGAATCCTTATATGCATATTTTTAAGGTCAAGGAGGGCATCTAAGGGTGTGACGTAATAGTCAATGAAGAGGATTGAGAACCATAAGGTCTCAGGTTCAAATCCTAGCGGAGGCAAAAACACTAGGTGATTTCTTCTCATATATCCAAGCTTTGGTGGACAAAATTACTGGATACTATGTGCTGGTGGGAGGTGGTGGGAAGTAGCAGGTACTCTATGGAATTAGTCGAGGTGCATGCAAGTTAGCCCAGATACCATGGTTAATTAAAAAAAGGTCAAGGAAGACTTGACAATTTTTTCGAGCCGTGGACCCATTTCTCAAGTCGCTTCGATGTAGTTCTTTTGTTTCTATAGGATAAAGAGGTCTGACAATTTTTTCTGAGTCGTGGACCCATTTCGCAAGTCACTTCAATGTAGTTCTGTTGTTTCTACAGGATAGAGCTTTTATAATGTAAATGAACCTTCTAGCATAAGGTAGTAATGATTAACTTGCGATCCAACTAAAGACTCTCAGCTGAATAAGAATGAAGTTTGGTAAGTTTGGTAATGGGTGAATCAATCAGGTCTCCGTCATCAGTGTTCAGTTTTACCTAGTGCAAGACGACCTGGTTTGCGTATCTCAAGGCAATGGGGAATCTTAACAGATGTTCCTAGACAAATAATGGCTGCATGCTGTAGTGACAATGCCATTGATCTAGAGTTTACAGTAAATTGGCTGAGTTGGACAAACCCCGAAAAGAGTGATTCCTTTTGCTACTGGGTAAAGATAGAGAGGGAAAATGTAGAAGCCGGCATATAGTTCTTGTCCATTCAAGAAGATTCTCTTAGTGGGAAAAATAATCAACATACATTTGTTTTCTCTATGAACTCTTTAAAGTCTTTGACGAGCTTAGTCATATCTCCGAGATGTTTATTATAGCTTCTAAAGTTGGTCTTTTGACAAGGTTTTTTGCATTGGTGTCATCAGAGTTTATTTTATAGTTAGGTTTCTTATTTTATTCTTTTCTTTTATCTGCTTGGTTTTGATTCATTAAATTGTATGTCCTTCCGAACAGATCCAGGGTCTGTGGAAGGTTAAAAATCAAAACATCTCTACGTTATTTCAGCAGGCAAAACAAC
Source organism: Nicotiana glauca (assembly GCA_026770625.1). NCBI lineage: Eukaryota > Viridiplantae > Streptophyta > Magnoliopsida > Solanales > Solanaceae > Nicotiana > Nicotiana glauca. The sequence continues at coordinate 95,226 of MU764617.1, read as the reverse complement.
TGAAGGATAGGTTTCTTTCTTTCCGCATCATTCATGTTCTTCGGGTAACCTAAAAATCTTCTCTACCCCTTTATTCTTGGTTTATATGCTTGTTTCACTCTATTAATCACAACTTTATTATATAATAGCACCAAATTTGGATTAGAGCCCTCACTATGGTTTGGTCAATTACCTTGTTCTTCCCTTGCTATTTCTGGAGATGTAAAACTTTTCAACTCTCTTTTGGTTAGGAATCAAACTGTGATGCGGATCAGCAGGCGAACTTGGCTGTTGGACTTCCTGGTTAGAGTTTAGATTTTGTTGCTTGTTTGGACTTGGTAATATTTGAGTGGTCATCAATGTTTCATCCAACATCATCTTTTAATGCAGACGGTCATATTCAGGAGGAGATAGAGAAATGACAACGGGGCAGTCGAAGATGATCTAAGTTGGTGCCGACTGGGGTCTTTATGTGCTAATCTGTTTATTTGAGGTTGGTGCTGCATTCTGGTTATTTGAGGTCATAATTTCCTATTTTGCCAGTACTACATCCAACCTTAAAATGGGCTGCACGACGAAGCTAGTGGATTTAATGATAGCAGTTAGGAATCATGTAAAATTTTGCTGGACGTGGCTCAAAACAGGCACCAGCAGCAAACGTTACTATTTGCTTTGAGTTCTAGTCGATGAGCAAAAGATGTTTGCCTGAAACTCAAACACCACCGAGGAAAATGATTGACGCGAACCATATTGAGTCTCTTGTCCTTTATGTAGCAGAACAATGGGCATATTACCCGTCATTCCTCACTTATGTATTGCTATGATTCGATAATTAATTTAAATTTGTATTACTATCCCAATATACCTGTGACAAAAAAATCGTGCATGTGAAACTATACCTCATCCTAGTAGGTGTCTGCGCCATTGGGTTAGTAAAACTTGCTTCAAGACAAGAAAAATCATGTAACAAATTAGTACACAATGACTGTCGCAAGCTGTAGAGTTTCTCTAAGAGAAGAACTTAAACTCAAGATCAAGCTATCAAGCCATAGGATCAACAATTAAAAGAGAAGAACTAATTTGATGATGGTCATCAACAATAATTATGGATCAAAAGCCACGAACAAGTAATTTTGATTTGGAACGCCTTGAATATTTGTTTTATTTTTGCTCTTGATCTTTGTATACTTGAAACTTGTATGGAAATGTTTTCTTTTTTTCATATATGGAAATGCTTCAATACTTGATACTTAGTATGGAAATGTTTCATTGCTTTCAACTTGTAGAGGAATTCTGAAAGTTCTTGATTTTTAAAGCTCTCCCTTGCATCTTTATGAAGGTCCTTTCAACTTGTGGAGGATATTTATTTAGAGTCTATTTGGAAAGTTACCAAGTCATTGAAATTGGTGTAGTTATTAGGGTAGTAAACAGAAAACCTGACTATAAGATAGCTAAGTTCTCGTCACTAACCTTACTTCGGACTATGTGGTCGATCTGCACAGAGAAGACGGTAAGGCAAAGAGAAAGTACCACTTTTCTCAAGTTAAGATGAATGTAATTTATTGAAGAGTCAAGGTTTCCAAGGAGCATGGATGAGGCGAAGAATCGATCCAACTACATACCAACAGAAAGACATTACGGGCCGTCGTATCTCATCGTATTCACGTATCAATGCGTGAGTGGTCATATAATAGTTGCGTCGTTGCGCCTAAACTCTTATGGCCGAAGGTCTCCGGTGCGTCGTAATAGCCTACTAGTATACAAACGAAAAACAAACACGAAACTTCGCTCCTCAGCAAAGTATTCACTTCTTTTTCGTCAGTTTTCATTCTATTTGTTGTGGATTGGATGATGGAAAAACCAGCAAGCTACGGCTTCAAAGCTTTTATTTAGAAAAAGGAGAAAGAGCTTTTTTATAGATGTTGAGGTTGAGTAAGGGCACACAACCTAGTAATTACACAGTATTGTAATTATGACAAACAAACCTATTTGTTTGTCATAATGTAATTGTAATGTAATTACAAGTGTATTGTTTGGTTGCACAAGTGTAATTACACAGATAGATTAAATTTTAAATATAAAGTTAATTATAAAAATTAAAAGTTAAGATTTAACAAATATATGCTTTTATAAGTAATATTAAATTTGACATTTAAGATATATATTGTTTTTTGAAAATTTATTAATTACTACTCATATACCTGTAACTAATATTGTAAAAATAATTGATATATATATATTAAATTAATAATATTTTATTTAATTAATTATAAAAAATAAAAGTACATATTTTGTAAGAACATCATAGACTTCATGCTTGATAAAAAGGTTAATATTTATAAATACAATGCCATAACTTTACTAAAGTATTTTGCAAAAAAATAACCTATCAATTCTAACTGAAAAAGGATGGCATGCAATTTCAATTAATAAGTCAATACTACTAAAGCAAATAAAATGAAAGCAAAAATATAACATAAATTGTTTAAAAAATTAACACAATACTCTTATGTAAATTACAACATAACATAAAATAAGTTTCAACATAATTTAAGTAAATATAATTCAAAAGAAAAGGAAAATATAAGTCTATAATCTCATTCAACAACGAGATTCAACTTTAATGACATCAATCATTATAAGCTAAATTTATTAATGACTCATTATTTCTAATATCATGAGGTATAGTTTCAAAACTAGAATAGTAACACAATTATGCTAAATGAAGAAAATAAGAAAAAATAAAAAAATATGAGCAACTACATGGAATCACAAAAAGTAGAGGTTGGGAAATGAGAATACTATTTAAATATTAAAAAGTAGAGATTTTTACATGGTTGCTCCCTTTTTAAATAATATTTTCATAAATAATAGCAGACTTTTTTAATTCCAAAAACGACATATTTTTTTTTGACTTCTTTTGCACTTTCACGTTGATAACTCCATTAACTAAGGGATCTTTCTACATTAATACACCTTTTATACAAATATGCACGTTATATTAATAGAGCGTTTGCACGGCTGTTGGAAAAGAACGGAGTTCGTCATAAGGTGACCACCCCTTATCACCCACAGTCGAGCGGGCAAATTGAAGTGTCAAATAGGGACATTAAAAGTGTCCTTACAAAAACAGTGAATGTAACAAGGACTGATTGGGCGAAGAACCTGGATGATGCATTGTGGGCGTACCGCTTAGCATTCAAAACTCCAATTGGTATGTCACCGTACAAGTTGGTGTTTGGAAAGGCATGCCACCTTCCGGTAGAGCTCGAACATAAATCACTTTCGGCATTGCGGTAGTTGAATTTGGATATGCAGACCGCATGCACCATCAGAGTCACTGGCTTACATGAGCTCGAGGAATTCAGGTTCCAGGCATTTGAGGGTACTAGACTATACAAAGAAGGATGGAACTAATGCATGATAAGCACATCTTGGATCGGAACTTCAAACCCGGAGATCTAGTATTGTTATACAACTCGAGATTGAGATTGTTTCCGGATAAGTTGAAGTCCCGATGGTCAGGACCCTTCAGAGTGGTGTGAATGCTCTTAAGTGGAGTTGTGGAGATTGAATAAGAAGATGGGACAAATAAGTTCATGATGAATGGGCAAAGGTTGAAACACTACCTTGCAATGGCCGAAGAAAAAAGGGATCGAGTGGTAATAACTTTGGAAGAGCCCCAGTACGCGAATGAGAAGTGATGATCAAAGCATACGTCGTGTTGCGATATTAAATCATGCGCTTCATGGGAGGCAACCCATTGATTTGTTGTATTCATCAGGGTTATATAAGTATCCCAGAGGTAGGTACAAACATAAAAAAGAAGAAAAAAGTTGGATGCCTAATCCGCGACCGCGAATTGACCGCGGATAGATCGCGAACTCTGCAAGAGTTCTTGTCACGACCCCAGTTCACCCTCCATGAACATGTCGTTATGGCACCTAGTTCTTACAACTAGGTAAGCCTAACAATGCGGAAATTAATGTAACGTGCGGAATCACTTAATTAAACTAAGCAAATCTAGAAGGAAACGATGTATATAAGTGCCACTTGGCATATACAACTCAAAACAGAATGCGGAAGTCTACAATCTCATCCCAAAACCCGGAAACTCACGGGAACCACAGGCTAATAGAAACGTAAAACACTGCTCTAACTCCAGAATGTCTAAACAACTGAAAGAAAAGATAAACTAACTACTAAAGCTGAAATAGAGTAGAGACTCCTGGTCTGCGGACGCGGTAGATATACCTCGAAGTCTCCGCTAGATCTCTCTGCGTCGATGATAGTACGCCTGAGTGGAGGTACCTGGATCTGCACATGAAAAACATGCGTAGAAGGGGCATGAGTACACCACAGCGGTACTCAGTAAGTGCCAAGTCTAACCTCGGTTGGGTAGTGACGAGAAAGGTCAGGGCCCTACTGAGGTCAAACAACATAATATGAATTAACAATATGAAAAACAGACAGTAATAATGAGTACAGCGGTGAGGATAGACAGATTAAACAAGGCAATAACAACTACACGAAGAACAAAATAAACACGGAATATGTACAACTCAATACTAATGATAACAATGAGGATCTCCCAGGATACCGTCCTGTAGTCCTTTTTTCAACTGTCCAGTGGATCTCCCGGGATACCGTCCCGTAGTCCATCATATGTGTAAATCTGAAGGATCTCCCGGGATACCGTCCCGTAGTCCAACTATCAATGTGCAGGAGGATTTATCGGGAATCTAACACACAGTCCCAAAGTAAAAGTGCAAGGGGATCTATCAGGAATCTAACCCGCAGTCCCAAAGTAAAATTGTAGGGGATCTATCGGGAATATAACCCGCAGTTCCAAAGTAAAAGTGCAGGGGTATCTACCGGGAATCGAACTCGTAGTCCCAAAGTAAACAAACAAAGGGGGGAGCTACCGAAATCCCACATCTGTAGTCCCAATATAAATGCGCAATCACAACCAGAATAAACACAGAAATGAAGTATAAGAGACAAGCAACAGGTAGTACTGGCCTAGCATGCTTCACGTAGTACAGTCGAGGCAACTTAAGCAATTAGGCAAGTTAAATCAACTAAACATGCTTTCCTAATCTAGCACAGGTTATAATTGCAAGTAGAATAAAGCATATATGAAAGAAACTCAATCTCAATATCTTAAGTAAAAATCGAATTTTCAACAATTGGCTCAAGTACGCACTCGTCACCTCGCGTACAAGACACTCAAAATACCAAATAACAAATCCTAATGGGAAAGGTCCCCTACACAAGGTTAGACAAGCCACTTACCTCGAACAAGTGCAAGTCAACCCGATATCACGCTTTTGTCACGAGTATCCGACTCCAAATGGCCCAAATCTATTCATTTAAATTACATATTGTAAAAACCCTTAGGGGTTGGCCTGATGGCAATTGACTTGAGCCTTGAGGTTTGCTCCCTTTCAAGGTCTCAAGTTCGAAACCCACTGGGTGCAAATAATTTCTGAGGGCCATCGGACTGGGTAAAACCTGAATTAACCGTGGTGTACTTGCGGGAAACTCCTTGCCGAGGGCCTGTGCACCCCCGGGATTAGTCGGGGCTCGAAGAGACTCGGACACCCGGTGTAAAATCAAAAAAAAATTGCATATTGTAAATAATACTTCAAGTAATTGATTCTACAATTAAATTCTAAGCTAATGCGTGAAATTATGTAAAATGACCAAAATGCCCCTCGGGCCCACGTCTCAGAATTGGGTAAAATTTATATTTCTAGAAACCTCGCACTCTCACGAGTCTAACCATACCAAAATTATCCAAATCCCATAACATTTCGACCCTCAAATCATCAATTCTATTCGAGAGGGTTTTTTTCTAAAATTTTCCAATTAAATTCACGGATTTAATGTCAAAACTTGTAATAGATTCGAGTAGTCTAACCAAAATTAAGTTAAGAACACTTACCCCGTTGTTCTCTCTGAAAATCTCCCAAAAATCGCCTTTCCCCGAGCTCCAAATCGTCAAAAATGAAAAAATGGGACGAAGTCCCTTTTTCAGAACTTAATATTCTGTCCAGGCTTTTTCCTTCTTCGCGAACGCGAAGAACAAAATGTTCAAGTTCAAAAATTACTCTTCGCGAACGCGAAGAACAAAATGTTCAAGTTCAAAAATTACTCTTCGCGAACGCGATGCCCTCTCGCGAACGTGAAGAACAAAATGTTCAAGTCCATAATTTACTCTTCGCGAACGCGAGGCCCTCTCGCGAACGCGAAGAACAAAGTTTCCCAAAATTATTTTCCAAACTCTTCTCGGACAGCCTCTGGTATAATGGCCATACCTTTTTCTGTAGAAGTGAAAATGACTATTATAATATGTTTCTGGAAACTAGATTCAAAGAGCTACAACTTTCTTTTTGAATCATCTCAAAATATATTATAGATTTAGAGATATGATCCTCCGAAATAAGACCTGCACGACAGAATTTCTTCTTCTTCGCGAACACGAGGCTTCTTCTTCGCGAACGCGAAGAACAAAATCCCAGAAGCCACAAATCCTTCTTCGCGAACGCGAGAGGACCCTCGCGGACGCGAAGAACAACACCAGATACCAATTATTGCAAAGCAGCCCGAAATGATCCGTTAACTATCCGAAAATCACCCGAGGCCCCCGGGACCTCAACCAAACATGCCAACCAATCCTAAAATATCATTCAAACTTGTTCCAATCTTTGGGAATGCTACAAACAACATCAAAACACCTATTTTTCATCGAATTCAAGCCTAAGAATTTCAAGAACTCTAAAAACACATTTTCGATCAAAAAGTCTATCAAACCTCGTCCGAATGACATGAAATTTTGCACACATATTCCAATTGACATAACAGAGCTATTACAACTTCCGGAATTTCATTCCAACCCTTGGATCAAAATCTCACTATCGAACCGAAAACTTTGAAACTTTAACTTTTGGCATTTCAAGCCTAAATGAGCTACGGACTTCTAAAATACATTCCGAATACGCTCCCAACCCCGAAATCACCTAACGTAGCTAACGGAACCATCGAATTTCCATTCTGAGGTCGTCTTCACACTGTTTCGAATACGGACCACTTTTCAACACTTAAGCTCTCATTTAGGGACTAAGTGTCCCAAAACTCTCTGAAACTCAACACCGAACGTCCCGACAAACGAAAATAGCAGAATTGAACTTAGGGGAAGTAGTTAATAGGGGATCGGGGCATTAATTCTTAAGACGAACAGCCGGGTCGTCAGATCCTTCTACACTTAAACATTCGTTCGTCCTCGAACGAGCATAGGGAACATACCTGAAGTAGTGAAAAGATGAGGGTAACTGCTGCGCATATCGTTCTCGGTCCCCCAGGTCGTCTCCTCGGCCGACTGACCCCGCCACTGGACCTTCACTGAAGTTATGTTCTTTGACCTCAACTTTTTAAAATGCCTGTCCAATATAGCCACAGGCTCCTCAACATAGGATAGATTCTTGTCCAACTGGACTGAACCAAAATCCAACACGTGCGACGGATCACCGTGATACCTCTGGAGCATCGAAACATGAAATACCGGATGGACTCCGGCCAAACTCGGAGGTAAGGCAAGCTCATAGGCAACCTTCCCAACTCGCCTCAATATCTCAAAAGGACCAATAAACCTCAGACTCAACTTTTCTTTCTTCCCAAACCTCATGACGCCTTTCATAGGAGAAACCCGAAGCAGAACCCGCTCACCAACCATATATGAAACATCACGAACCTTCCTGTCCGCGTAACTCTTCTGTCTGGACTGGGCTGTATGGAGTCTATCCTGAATCATCTTAACCTTCTCCAACGCATCCTGAACCAACTCTGTGCCTAATAGCCCGGCCTCACCCGGATCAAACCAACCCACCGGATATCTACACCTCCTACCATATAAAGCCTCATATGGCGCCATCTGAATGCTGGACTGATAACTATTGTTGTAAGCAAACTCCGCCAATGGCAAGAAATGATCCCAAGACCCTCCAAATTCAATCACACACGCACGGAGCATATCCTCAAGAATATGAATAGTGCGCTCGGATTGTCCGTTCGTCTGGGGGTGAAATGTTGTGCTCAACTCCACCCGAGTTCCTAACTCATGCTGCACGGTTCTCCAGAACCACGATGTAAACTGAGTACCTCTGTCCAAAATAATAGAAACTGGAATACCATGCAGACGGACGATCTCCCAGATATAAATCTCACTATCGAACCGGAAACTTTAAAACTTTAACTTTCGGCATTTCAAGCCTAAATGAGCTATGAACTTCCAAAATATATTCCGAACATGCTCACAACACTGAAATCACTTAACGGAGCTAACGGGACCATCATAATTCCATTCCGAGGTCGTCTTCACACTGTTCCAAATACGGACCACTTTTCAACACTTAAGCTATCATTTAGGGACTAAGTGTCCCAAAACTCTCCGAAACTCAACATCGAATGTCTCGGCAAACCAAAATAGCATAATTGAACTTAGGGGAAGCAGTTAATAGGGGATCGGGGCGTTAATTGCGAACGCGAAGAACAAAGTTTCCCAAAATTATTTTCCAAACTCTTCTCGGACAGCCTCTACTATAATGGCCATAACATTTTCTGTAGATGTGCAAATGACTATTATAATATGTTTCTGGAAACTATATTCAAAGAGCTACAACTTTCGTTTTTGAATCATCTTAAAATTTATTATAGATTGAGAGATATGATCCTCTGAAGTAAGACCTGCGCGACAGAATTTCTTCTTCTTCACGAACGCGAAGAACAAAATCCCAGAAGCCAAATCCTTCTTCGCGAACGCGAGAGGACCCTCGCGGGCGTGAAGAACAACACCAGATACCAGATACCAGATACCAACTATTGTAAAACAGCCCGAAATGATCCATTAACCATCTGAAACTCACCCGAGGCCCCCGGGACCTCACCCAAACATGCCAGCCAATCCTAAAACATCATTCAAACTTGTTCCAATCTTTGGGACGCTACAAACAACATCAAAACACCTATTTTTCATCGAATTCAAGCCTAAGAATTTCAAGAACTCTAAAAACACATTTTCGATCAACAAGTCTATCAAACCTCGTCTGAATAACATGAAAATTTGCACACACATCCCAATTGACATAACGGAGCTACTGCAACTTCCGGAATTTCATTCCGACCCTCGGATAAAAATCTCATTATCGAACCAGAAACTTTAAAACTTTAACTTTCGGCATTTCAAGCCTAAATGAGCTACGGACTTCCAAAATACATTCCGAACACGCTCCCAACCCCGAAATCACCTAACGAAGCTAACAGAACCATCAGATTTCCATTTCGAGGTCGTCTTCACACTGTTCCGAATACGGACCACTTTTCAACACTTAAGCTCTCATTTAGGGACTAGGTGTCCCAAAATTCTCCGAAACTCAACACCGAACGTCCCGGCAAACTAAAATAGCGGAATTGAACTTATGGGAAGCAATTAATAGGGGATGAGGGCATTAATTCTTAAGACAATCGGCTGGGTCGTCACAGTTTTGTCCGCGGACGCGAATTGACCGCAGATCTGGGCGCGGATTAGGCGACATCAGGTAAGTTTTTTAATTTTTTT